>JAHZNE010001877.1:0-28931 GCA_027744055.1 Callyntrura sp. NNG-2020
CATTTTATCGTAGGGCATTCTATCTTTCGGCATTAAAAAATAGGGCATTTTATTTTATGTCTTCTATCGGTACACCGAACATTTTTCTATTTAAAACACTACAATGGTTATTAAACAATATACCAGAAATAAACAGATATTTTAAATGAACGAGAAAGAAGTGACAAAGAGAATATATGGAAGATGTGGAGAAACCTCTAGCCTATTTAAGCAATTTATAAAATTAATAATTATAACTGTTTCTTTCTGTAACTTCTAAACTTGCCTGATTTTAAACAAATGCATTTGCGCACAACAATTTCATATGGGTCTGCTGGAATTTCCGCATAAAAATATGTGATGTGGTGTTGGTGTTTTAAACAATTGTGGCTTACATACAGATCCTGTACTGTAGCTTAAATTAAGAAAGTTTACGGGATGCTAGCTGTGTATTGTACTGTCCATTAAGTAAGAGGCTTAAGTGGAAATTTACCCGTTTTAGCCTCTCGTAACTTTCCCACATAAAAGTAGTAAATTTAATATGGATGATGGCTCTTTTTTATTTTCCCTTCATTTCGTGTGTGTATGTGTGGTCACTTTATAGATTCTAATATCGTTCAAAAAGACGAACGAACCAACAAAACCCAGTAAAAGCATGAATGTTATTTTCTGGCAATAAAAATGTGGTCAGTCCACTTATTTATAAGCTCTCTGCAGGCAGCGGGCGGGTTACTACTCAAGTGAAAGGAAAGAAGAAGAGGAGTATGTCAGACAGGGAAAATAAATATAAGCAGCGAAAAGAGTTAGATTTAAGTTCTCTCTTTTCTTCAGCTCGGGAACTGACCGATGCATGAATTCTAGAGGGGCACATGCATGCATGCATGCAAAGGGAACTAAAAATTTACTTTATTTCATGGAAAATATACATATGCATGCAAGGAAGCATTAGAATACGAAAAGGAAGTGAAACGAGTTTTTTCTTCCTGCTGCATGGACTTGATGCCCTGCCTGCCATTGCAAAACTTCACCGCTGGGTGTGTGGTCACTGCCTGCTTTGCCTGCCTCCATTCATCTACTTTTTCTACGCGCTTGTTTTTCTACAGCTATAATAACGGGGGAAAGAGAAAAAAGAATAAAAACGCAAAAAGCATGAAGAAATACGGCTGCATGTATTTTGGTTAAGAAAAAAGTTACTTTTTTTCGCTGACTGGGTAATATATAAACAAGATGTAAAAATAGTATAAAGCTCCCTCACATCACTTTTACGAGTATAAAGTATAGCGTATCTGTACAATATAGCCAGCTTTCATTATACTTGTGTGCACGATACTTACTTTCTTCTTGCCACTTTTTCTTCCACAGCTTCATGATCCCTCCAGAGAGGAAAAGGGCCGAAGACCATTTCCTAATGTACATCTTAAATCACACCATGAATAATTTGTAGGGAAAAAAGTCTAAAAAAGCATTAATATAGTGCATAAAGTAAAAGAAGAAGGGGAACTCTCCCGCTTGCATGGTGGTGGGCTTGCATGAAGTTAAAGTGGTACTAGTGGTGATGCTATATATATATATGCTGCCACTTCACTTTTTCGTTTTACTATTATTTTGCCTATGCCAGCTACTTTCATATGTATATCATATTATATTATACAGAGTTATTATTATACTTCACATAATGCCTCCGTATAACGTAGCCATATTATGAAACTGCATACATTATTATATCTGGTTTGGTTGGTACGCGGTGTTAGAAGTAGCAATATCTCTTGTAAGGGGGTGAAATGGCAAGCATTTGAAGCTCTAAGAAGATATTCTTAAATGACCTCATAAATTTTTATGTGAGTTTTGTGGAGAAAGGAGCTTACCAAGAGAAGAGGAATGGAGGTAGAGGCTTCCCTTTTTTTGAGTAAGCTAGCAAGTTAAAGTAGTAGGCAAAACCACAAGAACCAAAAACGGACTTTCCTTGCATGCATATTTGAGGACTGTGAAACTTGACCAGCAGGTTGGTCGAAAAATTGAGCTTTAGATAAAAGTTGTGCTTTTCTTTGGTTCTGGTGGTTGTGACAGGTCGTATAAAGAGTACATACCGCTTGTACGAAAAGACTACTTCGTGTAGGCTTCAAAATTTAAACATGGCACAAGGTAGATAGAAGACATTAATAAATACCGGGGGAGACGCCATGAAAGAAAAGCAAAAAGACACATGCCGACAAAGCCCAGCTAAGTCACCACATTTACAATGCTACATATTCACGATCACGATAAACTTTGAAGAAGATGAAGAGCGAGACCTTCCCTCTTCAACAATTATATACAGAAGCACTCCGCCAGAATACAAGGAAGTGCGTTCCTGGATCGTGGCAGTTGGAAAATAAAATGTGTGAAAAACAGGCAATGTCTCTTCCTAGAACGCGTTACCTAATACGAAGTATCTTTGTACACCCTTCGAAGCGCTGTTCGTTTTTAAGTAGCCATTTTTAGGATCACACCATACCACTACTACTATCGCTTCGACAAAATATATTGAGTTGATATGTTATTTTTCCTGGATTATTCCATTTTTACCTTTTTTGGTTTACTGTTCCCCCTGTCCACTCTTCATATCGATAATATAACCGGTAGACCGCAACCACAATCACGCATTCAGACGGGTTTATGGCAGATACTTGAGTTTTCTTGCAATTTTCTCCCATTTTTATCCTTCCTACATTTCCTCGCGGTTTAGTGCAGTATAACTTAGGTATATTTGTGAAAGCAGGATTTTAGGTGCAACATTCTTCTGTGTGTAATAGCAGTAATGTATTCCATCTTGTTTCGTATCACTTGTGTCTCATATTCGTGCCTTTCTTGCTTACACTTACTTTGGATGGCATAATAATGGAAGAAGAAAGATCAAGAGAGAGATAGAGAAAAAACGTTAAGACATTTATAAACACTAGCGTATACATAAAAGAGCATATATTACATCAAAGATGAGATCTCATCCTCTTGCGGTCGTTATTGGTGGTGTAACCCCTCTCTCCACCCGTATACATTTTTTTGCTCACAAAAAATTTACATTTGGAAGCATCGTCGGAAAAGGCAGTGAAAATATATGGCATTCTGTTTTTACTCGAGAGTATAAAGAAAGTTGTCCCAGGTATCTTATGTACAGTATACCATGCGGGAAAACATGTAAGTGTTAAAAAAATATTTCTCTGCTTCCTTCCATATAAATACTGGAGCATCTCTCCCGTCCCTACTACACTGCCAGAGAAGAAAACCAAATGATGTAAAACAGGGATATACAAAAAAGAGTCTTGCTACGTACGATCTTATCTTTTTGAATGGGCCATGCCAGCCATGCAGCCAGAGGTAATAGCGCTATAACTGTTGGTAATACAGTAGTCAGTTTTATTTGTGTTTTTACAGGCACTCTAACTCGCCACGTTATGCATGAAAAGGGAAAGTATGTGTAGTGTTATGGTACGAGGTTAGAAAGCAGAGGTCATCCGGGAATAGATTAAACTTTATTAGAAGCGGCCATTCATGACTTTTTACCGGTCTCAGCCTCCCCGCCACACCACCACATGCACCGTTAAACGTAAACATACAATACATAGAATAATATGGTACGGTAAATAAGGGACGTTCGCCGCCAGGTTTTTATCCATTTTGTTTATTACTGCCTAAAAAGTTTATTATATACGTTTCTTATTATCTCCAGTAAAAATCCTCTTAGTTTTTCTTGCACGATTCATATATACAAGTTTAATATGGCTGGACATACACTATATTCCACACGCCACAATTTGTTTACCAGACAGTCTATTCTATCTCCAGTGATCAGGCATAAAAAGTATACAAGTGTGAATTTGCATTACATGTAGATACAAAGGCTGGAATCAAGATTCCCATCTCCATTATATAAACTTCGGTCATCTTGAAAGCAATAAAGTTTATGTGAATTGTAAATCATCTCCCGACATGAGCACCCTTGAATCTCCAGCATTGTGCTGTGGCGTATGCCTATATGAGTCTGGTTTTATATGCACACACTCGTTTATTGCAATACTAGAGAATGCATAAACATAAACACTTCAGGGACTGTTGCTCTCTCTGTACGATTATGAAGCTGGAACAAAAACATTACTATCATCATCCACGCTTCATCATTTACTGTGTGCTAGTCGGACTGAGTTAGTCAAGCAAGGAGTATTCAACCCTAAATTTTTTGAATGCATCCTGCAGGGGTAAAAAGCAAAAGGGAAACATTAAATGAAAGCATAAAGGAAATGTTCTTTCGTAACACGAAAAAACTTTAGGGATGGTCATGTGTCTGTGTGGATGTATAAAAATGATCAAAGACGCATTAGCAGTTTTCCTATTTTCACAAAAATACGTGCACACACTACACACTTGTCTTAAACGAAACAGACTTTTAACCCTTGATTCTCCATTTTTGACGTTTTTGGTTCTCCGCTGACGTAGGGGAATCAGGGGTTGTAAAGTAATCTTCAGGCGAAAGGGTGGAAATGGTCACGAGTGGCTTGCTCTCGTCATTTCTCCATGTAGAGGGGATAAATGATAAAACCCGAGGGGTTTTCAGACGTCCAAACGTTTCCGTGTGTGTATGAAATGGGAAGAATAATCGAGAAATGTGTATGCATCGTTGTGTATCTCTTCAACGGAATTCAAAAAGAATGTAGTTCTAATGATCAGAGGCAGACTTTCTGAGTCGAGGCAAGTGGCTATTCATTTGTTTTTATCGTGTATCCATATTTGGTCAGTTTTCTTCTTTATTTCTATTTATTTCTACGGATAATATTATGACAATGCCATTACCTATCTAAAGACAAACATGCGCGTTTATTCCAAAGTATTATCATCTACCGACTTATCGTTTCCACCCTATCGTTGCTACTTTTTTTTAGCCTGTAACCGTATCCAATTACATAGATGCTGAAAATAGGGTAAAAAGTTTTATTCAAGGCTTTTTTAGAAAGTGAAATTGCCTCTGTTTCAAGTACACATGCATCGAAACTGATTGAAAGTCTATATGTATGCATGGTAGGTTGTTTGTGTACCTAAGCTTTACAGTAGAGAGGAATTGCAATTCTAGTAAACATTATTAACAAAATAATCTGGTCATTTATTTGTCAAAGATGGAATTTCCATTCTGATGTTTACTTTTATTCTCTCTGAAATGGAATCAAAGTCGGGAGAGAGAGAGAGAGAGAGAGAGATAGTGAGAGGGGCGACGTTCTAAAATAGTGTCGGGTGTTTATCAGCAAACTATAGTCTAGTAGAATGTATACTTTTTGTGTCCATCGTTATTGGTAAGTAGAAGGAGGCTCATTGACTTTGAAGAAATGCCGCTTTCCATTTCAATTTACAGCAAAGGCATACTCTGCCCAAGCTTCATTTTAGTCCTTGTAATAACCAATCCAATCTTTGACTCTCTCTCTCTCTCTTTGCATCTAGTTCTAGTCCTCCTTATTCTGTTCGCATCTCATTGTTTGTTTTTATATATTATACAAGTACAACAGCACGTTCACAAGGAACCATGATGTACTCTCGAATTCCTTTGATGTCATTTTGGTATCGTAACTTGGTCCGTTGTTCCTCTGACTTTATTTCCAAGCTTAAGTTAGCAAACGACGAAAGCGAGAAGGAGGCAAAGTAAAATTCACAAAGACAATCCGGTCAAAAAAGAGAAGAAAAAAGTTTTTTTCGGGTAGACGATGATAAGGCTGAAGAGAGGAGAAGGTAGTAATTTTGTTTGCTATCCTTCAAGCTTACTGGCTGACTGACTAAATAAGTAGTATTAGAGTGAAAGAGCAACCAACACACAACAAGCTGGGAAAAAGAAGAAGCAACAAACGTATAAGCTCATCGTCCTCTTCTCTTCCTCGTTGTTTTGTGTACATTCATCCTATCAGCATTCAGCCTGCTCAACTGCTAATAAAGTCGAAAAAGGAAAGTTGTGCATAACAAGAGATAAAAGACTACTAATCCTATTCAGCTTTAAGTTGACTTCACAGCACACAAATACATATAAAAAACACAACAGGAAACTAGTAGACAGTTCATATACTAATATACCAAAGGCTTTTCACATATAAATATATATTACTCCTTGTAGTAACACACGAAGAAAGAGGGACAAGCTGAAAGCTCGTCTTTTCTCCTACTTACTTAAACTAACTACCATGAACTACCACTGCCGCTGCTATTACTACTATCACTAGAAAAGGGGATCCAAAACAAACGAAATGCAACTACTAGTAGTAGTTATATAAATAGAAACGCATACATTCAACGACGACGGTACCCATTGTATAATAATAAGCACAGCACCACAACATTGAATGCCATCAAAATAATCACACAATGTTCACAAAGGGACGACGACGACGTACCGAAGGAGAGGGAGAGGGCTAGGATTTAATAATAATGCCCGACTCTCATCTTCTGTAACAAGCAATAGAAGGAGTGAAATATATCTAGCTAAAAATAAAAATATAGGCAGGCAGGAGAGACAAGTTACACAGAGCGATGGTTTGATGTATTGGCATTATATGTAGACATTTTACCGAGAACTTAAAAGAAGAAAGTAGAAACAACTTGAAGTAATCTATAAGTTTATAAGATTTTAAAACTTATTTTTACCCCGACGACGGAGAAAAGCACAATGATAAATTCCAGTAGTGGCAGGGACTGCGACTAGTTCATAGTTAACTAACTGACGCACAGCTAGTGACATCATTTATGCAGTTATAAAGGAAAGGATGAAGAGATGCATGTACGTAAAGCTAACCGATATGTGTTAAAGTTTTCGCTGTAAATGTATTAAAATGGTGCGTTAGCAGAGACAACTTTCACTTCGACGTAAGAACTTCTTGCTATATGTAAACTTGTATTTTCGGCGTAAATTTTCATCGGGAGAAAGAAAATCCATGGGTTGGAGCTTTTCCGGGTATTCGTGCACCCGTGTAAGATTTCTGCTTATTGCTATTCTTTTCTGATACTTCTTGTGAAACTTTTCAATCATCTTAAGAGAGAGACAGAGAAAGGGATGCACGCCTGTTTCATCTTTCTCTGATATATAAAATAAAGGAAGGAATCCTTTCCGTCGTGATCGAATGTG
Organism: Callyntrura sp. NNG-2020; assembly: GCA_027744055.1. NCBI lineage: Eukaryota > Metazoa > Arthropoda > Collembola > Entomobryomorpha > Paronellidae > Callyntrura > Callyntrura sp. NNG-2020. The sequence continues at coordinate 7,109 of JAHZNE010001877.1, forward strand.
ACACTCCAACCTGGTTAATGTAAGTGGGTGATCTCATCATATTTGTATTTCTTAGAGGCACACATACGGTACGTGTAACGTGTGAAAGCGGTAGTGCTCAATAGGTAGGTTGTGTGTGAAAGAGTTGATACTATGAGTGTTCTCGCACTGATGATCTGATAGATCGTTTGGGTTACACACATTTATATGGTGCTCTTTATATATGGGGATGATAGACGCTAGTCCGAATAAAAAATAGAAAAGCACACGAATGCGAATGATGTTTATATTGGTTGCAGCACTCTGCCGATAATGCGTAAAGGTTGCTGGTTAAATACCATCAAGTAAAGTGCTTTAGTATATTTAGTATATTTTATTTCAGAGGGACACACAGGAGAATTTTTGGTTAATAACGATTTGTGTATTTGTATATATGAATGAGAGCCTCTTCTTTCTTACCGCTGCTGCTGCAAGTGGAAGATAATATATGAAATATTTTTAAACCTAAAATGTAGAGTCAAGCGGGACACACAGTTATTTTATCAGAGAGAGAGAGAGAGATGTGGAGGGAGAAAGAGAGTAAAGTATCCTTTTGAAAAGTAAAATCCCAACTCCATTGTAATGATAGTACGGTATGGCGTGTCGCATTATGTGCATGCCTATCTAAGTCTTCTTGTTTTTCATGCGACACCCTCTTACTATCTCCCTCTCCCACGGATGATAGAGAGTGAAATGAAAAAAATAAGTAGACAGGTCGACTGACCGACAGACAGCTTAGAAATGAGAAAGCTTATTTGACTTTCTTTCTTCTCCCCCCTTTTATTTATCCTGTGTTTCGCATTTCACTTCACAAACCATTCAGCCATAAAGAATACAGGATCGCGAATTGATAAGGATGGTAGTAGTAAGTGGGAAAGGAATAAAATAGTAATACTTTTTTCAGCTGCTAGTGAGGAGCATTGTTAAGTGAAACTTCAATTTTCTGGGAAAATCCTTTGGTTTCAAACCAATCATCATGAAGATGATAAAATGACGATCATGACGTGTGCTTGTCGATCAATATGACTTGTTATAGATATTCAAGGGTTATTTCTTGTTAAAATACAAATAAACCGAACTCGTAGGGAAAACCCGTGTTTGCATCATTTCATGGTTTTATTGTTGTATTGTTGCACGCGGAACTTGTACAACATTACTTATCAAAGGGGTTTTAGGGGACATATAAAATAAATAGCAATGATATAGCTTTGCTTATCCGATTAGTTTTGGGTAATACATTTATTTTGATATTCAATTCAACTTTGATTTTCAGAAGTTTAATGGACGTTCCTAAACATGTAGCAGCCCATAACAATAATTTTCTTTCTTCGATTTTGTAACTTTGAATGTGGTCCTGTAAGCAAGAAGCTGTAGCGCGGTATGTACACGTTATGATGACTAAAGATTTTAATTATAGATTAAAATAATAAATCATTGGATTTTTAAAATAATTCGTCTCTAAAACTTGTTGACAGCATTTACAATTTTAGCAATTCACCTTTCACTTTGCGGATTTAAACAAAACATTAAACATTAAAAGAAATTGCAGAAAATTATTCAATCACAAAGATCTCGCTATGATTATTTATGCAGCTCGCAGAAAATATTTTGATTAGTACAATATATGTATATACATACGTTCATAGTATTTCTATACTGACTCTGTATAAATACGATCACTTGTCTTGATATGATGGTAAAATAAATTGAAGGATTAGAACAAGTTCTTAAACAAAATAAGAGTAGCATCTTCATGTATTGAAATAAGTATCCATCATATGGATCACGAAAGATCAAATCAAAGAAAATAATTATTATGATTTCCGCCTTCTGTCTAGCCACATATATATACGTCAAAAATTTAAAGCCATTCCGGACTATAAGAAAATTATTACATATAATCTAGTAAATATATTTAAAACATATATCTTAATAATAAAAGTTGTTATTGACCGTTCACTACATTTTCTTTCTGCCTGAATCGTGAATGATAATAGTGAAGTAATAATAACAATACATATTTCCCATCTTCCCCTCATCTTCAACTTCCAGCTTTCTAATTCCCCCTTTCCTTTTCTGAAGAAAATACTTTGTCGATAAAGAAAATAGCCCATGATTAGAACGAACATGGACTACATCTCTTACTACCACTGCTATTACACAGAAGAAATGTAAGCATTGTATTGTGATCTACCACTGACGTAAGGAGAATGCTACCTTGTAAAAAGAAAGCGATATGGTTTCTCCTTAGCATCAAATTTCGTAACGGGTTTTTAGTTTTCTGGTAAGGCGAATTGGTGAGTAGCACATAAAATAATATGACAAATTCATATATTTTCTATATTTATGGAATACCAAGATGCCGCCTCATTCTCCTGCTCGCTCCCTCCAAGTCTGTTATGCTAAGCTATCGGGACATTGCACTGTACTGCATTTAAGTCCTATCTTCTTCAGATGGAAATCGAATGGGAAATCTTTCCCAAATTTGCTTGACCAACAAAGTGGAAACGGGTTTCCATTCCGGTGGGGAATATGTACTCCTCCTGGCAACTTGCATGCATGAATGTTGAAAAGAGTGTATAACAAGTAACGTTCAGAAAATGTACAGGGTGTTTCGAAAATATACACTCTATAAGCTATTTCTTCTAATTCTAATTTTCATTAAATACCCTACCATCCTACAGTGTTAAAATACAATTACTTCTAAAATGATTCCAGATTAATGCTAATGAAGCGATACAATATGAATATAATGGGAACCGTTTTAAATACTACGAGACAAAATTGTAGAATTCGTATGCTCGTAGAGTAAATAGTTAAAAGTATCCAAATGGGCTTTAATGTGCCGATTGTCCTTCTTTTAAGTATAGATTAATCAAGTCATTTATTGTATATTATCCTTTATGAAGATATCTCAGGAAATTTTGCAAAGCTCGATAAAACATAGACTTACCAAAATACTAATTATTACTTTTTCTTTTAATATACTAATTATTACGTAACGCGTAAAAAATGTAGAATTTGTAGATTGTGTTTTACTGACAAAAGACCCTGTACATAACAAGAGATAACTTAGGCTGCTTGGCTTGAAATACCTAACCCCAGTATTTCCACCTCGCTACACGTAAAACCAAAATATATTTTTGCCAGACTCACGGTTATCAGTATACGATGTGGACAGATGTATAAATTATACCTACTTTTCCATTTCACTCGAGATCTTCCATTTTTACTACTTCGACATCACCATCACCACTGCTGCTTGAATAAACGAATGTGTTATGAGGGAGTATTGTATATGCGTCATGAATAATACTCGTTTATGGTCGAACCGGACCACTAGCGGTATTCTACTCACTGGACATGGCTTGGCCTTTTCCTCTTTCTTCCAATTTCCAATTCCAATTTACAAGGAGCGTTTCCAATTCCGTGTGTATGTAATGTGATGTGATGTAATATGTAATGGAACGTAACCCAGTCTGCGAGGACGTACACCAGTGATAGGATCTATAAACGGATATCAGTGATGGGAATAATACCTATATTTTGAGCGCACTACCTCAGCCACCGTTTCCACCCTAACTCTAACCACTATAGTATCACCATATGATTTCACCAAGTAGAATCATTTCATATTACCTCTTCTCCCATTTACTGACCGCATAAAACTTGTGTCATTTCCCTTTATGAAAATGGAGCTCCTGTATCAGAACCTGCCTCGAATCCGGATTGGGCATTGTACAGGGCATAACTCTGGTAAAAAAAAGATGATGGCGCCGCAAATTAGACTTATAAATATTCAGGTAGGAGGGCATGTTCTGACAGGAGTATGTATAGTGAATATTGATGTTTATTCTAGAAGAGAAAGTGATTTCGCATAGCACGAGAAGGGTCGCTCTTATAATATTGTGAAGGACAATTTTGGGGAAAGCTGAAATATACATACATGGTTTTACATATCACATTTAGGTACTATGTATAAGCATAGCATTCAAGACACTGAAATCGCCAACGAGAGGACATCCATTTAAATAACAAGTGCTCCTGGCGAATGAATGGTCTCATGTCTACCCTCCAACATTATTGGTATTGAAGAGAAAGTGGAGAAAGAGATGAAGACATTTTCTCGTCCAATATATATGAGGAGATTCATCATAATCTTTTTCTTCAATTTTTTCCTGTCCAAAGACTGTCGGCCGTCGCATTCAAAAATATTGTTGCAGAGCGCGAAAGGGAGGTTGATAATGCTACCGGTGCCATAATGCAATACAATACATATTGCTTTTACATTTAACTGCAGCACAGGGAATTGTATGAGTCCCTCGAAGATTATTTTTACATCGGATTTCTCTTTCTTTCTTCCCTTCCTCCTCGTCCTATCCACTTTTTCTTCCATATCAGAAGAAAACAGACGTCGATTTGTGTGGAAATATTGAAGTATAGAATTCCCTGTTCCTGGTACACATCAGCTTACAACACTCTCTTTTGTGCTTTCCATACATGTGAAAGTAGTACATATGTAATAATCTGAAAATATATATGCAATATTATTCTTCTTTTCGTTTTGTCTGTGTTGTGGGTACTGTATTTTGGGTTCGTCTTTCGCTTTTTATTCAACTTGAGACCTGGAGAATATAGAATTACAATGGAAGTAACACGACACATAAGCATACTGACGCATTATCATCCTGCTCGACTCGGAGCCATAGAAGGCATTAAAAAACTTGGCTACTACCACTACTAAATATGCTTCGAAAAGATGGGAATAACAACGTTCAGGAAAAATGGGATTGTTACAGGACGCTACGTATAGACTTTAAGCTCGTTTGCTTACTTTTACTTACATATCAGCTCACTTGGTTTTATTTTTTGAAGTAATAAATGCGAATAATATAAATTTATATGTGTCCATTCCAGCAGTTCTCTTTCTCTCTCTCCCCTTCTCTCTCTTTCTCTTACTGCTCACATCACACACACCACCACCATCACCAACTTCGTTTTCAAAAAGGGAAAGAGATGTACACCCACACACATACACATGTACAAAGTTTACAGATGAACAGAATTCGAAAAAAGTGGAGGAGAGAAAAGAAAATGGTGTGCAATAAATATTTCGCGATTGCTTTACTGTCTGATATGAATTCAGAATCAGTTAAAGTACATTTTATTTTCTCACACATTTTCTTACGTACCGCTTGCTACAGCTTATTTCGCTGCTGTGTACAAACATGCGGCAAAAATAATAATAAAAATATTAAAGAAAAACTCGTTTGTATATACCACCACCTGAGAATTAATGATAAGGCTACATAAATAAAATGTTTTTTCAGTGCTCTTGTTCTTCAATTCCTTTTTGGATAGTTAGATTTTTGATATCAACGGTAGTAGCATATTATGTATGTATAAAATGAGTTTTACTTACTGTGTGCATTATAAACGGTTTATTTGGTCAGTCGTAGATGAAACACAATCGAAGTCAATATAAGGTTTCCCTTCCGGGAGCTGATATGATTCTATGCCGTACCTAGTCGTACGGTAGCAATTTATCGAATAGTTGAAATGTGTCGTAAAGTGAAATTGCTTGCTTTTATGTACCTCTAGAAAAGAAATATGCGATATTTGTATGCTGTATTCTACATAAGTATGTATATATGAGTCGTTTTTATTTCCTTGTTGCCCATTTCGATAAGCATGACATCAGGAAGGTTATGATGGGGAAAGCGATTTAATAAATTATGACTTCACACGATCTCGTTTCAGAATTACCAAGTGAACTATATATATCTGCAAGTAAAGTCAATTTAATTTCCCGATCAATTTCATTAATGAACTTTTAAAGTGGAAAGAAGTAATTTTAAAACGTTTTAAAATAGAGGTACTTCAAGTCTTTACAATTTTTTACTGGCTTAAGTAGGTCAACAACCATATTACATTTCACGTTTCAAAAGAAGGTAATTGTTGAAAGAGCCAGTAAAGAGTGATTAGAATTCAACATTTTAGTAGCATTTTGAGATCAGTTCATAGTATATACATTTGTGCTTTATGCAAACTTTTTTTTTATTTTCAAGTATGTTACTTACTGGAAACGCTCTCTTGTATGAGTTAGTAAAGGACAACGGAATTAGTTTATTTATTCTTTTTTTCTCTTATTTATTCTTCATATCCAAAGTAAAATATAGATATGTCATGTCATCATGAATTTTATTTCACTGAACATGAAGGAGGAAATTGTTCCGGGAATGGAGGCGGTTTTGGAGGGGGAACTCCTGCAAAGATATTCACAGAAAGGCGGACAGCCAAATGCCGAAATCGTATTCCATGAAGAGAAATAATGTTAAAATGGGGTATTTTCTAAGGAAAACAGTATTTTTGACACAACAGTCAGCATGATAGAACGAAGTAAATTCTCTCTTTTTACGCTAAAAATAGGGAAAATTTCTGTCAGTTTGTCACCACTATACACGATCATTCCACGTAGTGCTTTACAATAAAAAAAGCCTTGTCTTTCAATTTTCCTGTTACACTTGGTAAATATATAATTCAGTGACAGGATGAAGTGGTGTTGCATGATTACTGATGCGATCATGGAAATGGCGATGATTACTCTGATTATTCCGTCTGATCCGCTTTGCTGTCTTGCACGGTTTCAAGCATACAAAGCACCGTCAAGTGTAATATTCTTCGAGTGAATCATTTTGCTACGAATAGGGCGACCAAGTCAGAATAATTTAAGAGATTCCGTTGGCGATGGAAAATGTTACATAATATTCACACTTGTTCCACCAAAAATCTACATCATCTTCTTTCCATTCATCCATCCCCTTCCGGATTTACATCCCTATGCATCCATCCATGTCACAACAGGAGAAGAACAACATAAAGCAAAAGTGAGAAAATCAATGGGGAAAAGGGAGTGAATAAATGCAAAAGTCGATGGAGCAATAAAAACGAAATCGCCACTGAATCTCATTTCGTTTTTCTCTCTTTTGCTTTCCTGATCTTTCTGTTCCCTCTGGAACTGTATATTCATGTTATGCTTGAAGCATGAGTTCATAAAAAACTAACTCAGGCAGTACTCAGTATACCAAAAATCTAAACGTTCGTCCAACTGTATTAAAAGGTCTAGTATTGGCTGTAAGTAACATAGACAAGTTTAGGTCTTATACCACCATGTGACAAACCCGAAGTATAATCGTTTAATGTACCTCTGCATATAAATATATAAGTATATATATATCGGTATCTATTTGTAAACTGTTATCTGTACTTGATTTCAAACGAAATTTCCGCCAGTTGAACATTCACGTAAAGCGCAGGAAACTCCCATTTTTGAACCTGGTCGCTTTGAAACTGCCGCTCTAGATTAGTTTACAAATTGATGGACCATTCAAAATGTTTATGTATTCAACTCGCCATTATACATGTTCATGTGTTGAGGAAATAATATAATGTGCTTCGCTTTTAACGACAGTAGTAATAAAGTTAACCGTACACATGCGAACGAAATCGTGGTACAAAGCAATTTTTACAAGTCCGGCTATATGCCGACTCAAACCACTCTTTGATGAAATAAAATGAGATACATTTTAGTATCTTTTTACCATCGATTTTTTCTCATTTCATGTGATCACGATACTTTCCCTATTCCGTACTATTACGTGTTCTCTCCTTCAAATTGCACATCAGAGAGAGAGAGTGAGAGAGAGGGAAAGAGAAAAAAATCACTCGTAAAATAAATTTTATAATATAAACCCGCAATAACGGTTATATACGCACTTCTATATTCGTCGCTGGGAAAACGTAATGCTATATCTTACCATTTAAGTATGACTAACATTTAAGTACGCGAAATACTCAACCCGTGAAATTGCTTGTGATGCTCCAATCGACTTCATATTTTTACCAGAATCCTCTCTCTTCGTTTTCTCATCACTTTTTGCATTTACTCTAGGCTATTTCTAACAGACAGGAGAAAAGGATACAAGATTAATCCTTTGCAACGGCTTCTTTTCTTGCTCGGTTTTTCTAGTTCTTCTAGACCAGAATTATATTTTATTAATAAATATCATCCCCCCTCAAATGGTTGGATTTTCAGCGAAACAGGCTGAAATATTCGGGGGATTTAAAATCAAAATTTCCTCATAAAATAAATGATATTTTTCTATATTTCATTTCATTTTGTGATAACTGGAATGTCCTGAAGGAATACTTTTTAATATCTTCAAAATGTTTTAACAGAGAAAGCGGTACAAACGTTTTGGAATATTATTTCTGAAGGACGATAGCTTTAATTTTCTTTCTGTACTTTAATATGCTCTAAAAGTACGCCTTTACTGTTGGCTCTACCGTATAATAAGATGCTTACAGAGAGAGTCGTCGTGTGTCAGTTAGCAGGCAGGGTAAAACAGGTTTGGTTTGTGGTGACCTTGAAGTGGGAACAAACTAATACAATGTTTTCCAAATGTGTACATTGTGTAGTAGAAATTTACAATAAGATGCACGAGGTCAACTTTGGATAATTGAGGACAATGTACTGTTTATGACATTTTGCTTTTTTGGGCACATTGAGGAAAGATTGGATAGGTTATGTGAAGTACTGTTATGTAACTAAATGCGCCTAAGAAGAACTGTACGTCATATGTTTATACAACGAACAATTGATAAAGGCATTTGACAGCAGAACAATCAAAGGATTATTTCCAGGAGTGTATATAGGTTCACGTCGAAAATATGGGGAGCAATATTAAATTCCACATGGATCCAATATTAATTCCGTTTTCAAGGGAATGAATTTGGGAACCTGTCTGATAACTGTATGTTTATCTGGGTATTATGAGAAAATAATATTGAGCGTTATTAGAGAATAAATCTGGCACTATGCTTCGGTGTTACTTATAATATTCTCTTTTTCTTCTGTAGTAGTGTCTACTAAAATACTAATATAGGCTCATATTACGCAATGATGCTGTTACCATCTCGCTAGACACCGTCTCGATGTATCTTTGACTTGAGAATATATTTTTCTTCTTTCTCCAGGCAAGACAAAACTGAAGAAAATTATCACATCTTTCGTTTATAAAATAAATAGGGATTTTCATTGGAGCTAGCTATACTTTCTAAAAAAAGAAATCGGCTGAAAATCACTTCTGTTTCATACGACAGTTGGTCTTTTAAAAGACAGCTTGTACATGTGATATACAATGATACGTGGTTGTTTCCTCATTTATAAAAATTATTTTTGGCAAATGTTTAACACGCACAAAGCTGCAGTGCCCAGTAAGCTTTACTATTTCCTTATCGTTTAAGCCGAGAAACGCAAAGAATTTTTTTATTTTGACTTTCTTTTTCTCTCTCCAAGCCTTACATTACACACACCAACACATAAAGCAAACTATAGCATATGGTATGGCGTTGCTAGCATGTGGCTGTGACGTAAAGTTCGCATAAACTTGCCACATTCACATGACGAATATGTATGATGTAGAAGGTTGCCTGTCTACTATTATTATCATCTCTTACACTTTCCCCCAAGAATTATCTTGCATTTCTCACATGAAATGACTTGGCACGACAATCGTGATCACCACAATCATCATCGCCATCATCATTTTATGAGAAGAAACAGACAAAGGAAAAAGTAACTACCAACACGTTCTGTTGCATGATAACTAAAATGAAACTTTGCTGCTTTCCCTTGTTTTATATGGGTTTGACTTTGTGTTGGTGGGTATATGACTTTCCTCCGTTCCAAAAAGATTTCTCCGGTCCGTGCTACTTTGTTTCCGTATTCCCACTTCTTCTGCCAGCGCATAATAAATAAAAATTTGCTGTTACGACCGGTTTATACAAAGAACTTTGTATTACATATTTCACTATTTGTGGTTGACTGTCTTTTTCTGTGTCGCTTGTAATGTTCATTTTTGTTTTTCCCACTGCTGTGACTGGTGGTTGATAAAGGAAAATAAATTTTTGTAGTCAAAGAGGAGAGAGAAAAAAAATGCCAAAAAGAAAATGCATACTCGTCGAGTCTTGTTTGTTCACTTCTGTTTATTATTATCACCCACCATAAAAGGACCTTATGTATGCTATCACGTCACCACCAGTTCCTTCTCCGCCGGGCAAGTTTTTCATTTTGTCTCCGCAGTTCTATTGTGCGTTACATTCTACATATTAAAGGAGAATGTAACAACAACTGCAGAATTGCTTACTGGGCTGCTCTGATGATAATGACATGGAAGTTTTAGCATTTTGACCATGTGTGATTGTAGGTTTCATTCCAGCGTTCTTTCGCATGTCATGTTGGTAGCATGTATGCTACGAAGTCTGTTTATGCATGGCATTGGCCACTACTGAATATGTTGTATAATACTGAATACTGGACGACCAGATTTCGTTATTTGTGAAGACACATTGGTTTATTGTTCATAGTAATAAGTAACAAAATTACAAAAATGTTTTTACACAAGCACAGCAGAAGCGTGCAATAAGATGTAAAGATAGTGTAGGCGTGTATTTCCTTTACTTCCCGTAAAATGCCACATCGTGGTGACAGAAGTTGACGGAATAATATGTCGTGGTACGTTCATATATTACAAGCACGTTTCCAGATTCTGCTCTGTTGTCACCAATTCAAATACAAAAGCGTTGTGGTTTCTCGGAAAGAGTATTTTCTTTACTGATATGGTCATAATTATGACTTTTGTTTATTTTGCCTGGTTTCTTTCATATTCTTATCACTTCCTCGTCAGAAAACTTTTTCCCTGGAAGCAGGCTAACATGCAATAAGGATCTGAAAAAGTTGCAAGTGTTGTACCGAATCCACAGCTGTAATATCCATTTCCATCTTTAGGGTTTCCTCATATTAATCATTTTTTGCTAGCATTGTAGCAACAAAAGTTTTAAGAGTCTTGTGTCTGTATTGATCCTGAAGTTCTGATTAAATATCAGTATTCTCAATTTGTGATGTAAATGAAGAAATGCAATTTCCTTAGATGCATTTTCTTTTAGAAATTACCTTCGATTGGCGGATTTGTAAATTGATAATATTGATAATATTATGTTGATTTACTACCGAACTCATACTATCATCAAAAGTAGTTTTTTAATGTTTATCCGTTTGTGATCACCATATCTTCTGAAGGAATTGACGACTTTCTCTCAAAATTGTGGTGTAGATACCTTAGGTCATGGAAATATACTTCAAACCGAACGGCCACGAATGGTGAAAGTTACAAAACTAATATTTTCAATTTTATAGACTCTTACATACTTATTTTTTATGTATATGTGCTTTCGGTAGTTTCTCTACAAGATGGATTACGTCTTATTTCTACGTACAAGTACCGTTTCACATCTCACAGTCTCAATATAAACTGATTGCGAGTAGAAACTTTTTTTGTTTATAGTATGAAAATATTTTATGATTTACAACATTCCCAGTGAAAACTATTTTTTGCGGAAGAAGCGACTTATTTTTTTGCGGATGGTTTATGTGCTTTCGTCATTTGTTTTAATGAAATATTATCATCCTTTAGAGTAAAACTAAAATCCCATAAATAATTCAGACTGTGATAAATGATGTTGGTGCACTGAAAGTTCATTTTTTTTCTTTTTGTTTCTACTTTTGTTCTTGTCAACAAAGGAAAAAAAGACTTGTATGGCACATGGATCTTCATGAAGAAACATGCTGCCTTACTATGTAGAAAAAATCTAAAAAAATCTCCTGAAATGGAATATATTACATTGTGAACGCTGTAAACAGACATTGCATGTTTCTTTACAAAATAATTCTGGTATTTTTCATTGTCTCCCATATATTGAATGTGCATAATGTGTTTTGTTGATAAGCAAACATAAATAAGTTTTATTGCATCACTGCGTGAATTCATGAACTCGATGTGATTTTATTAAACTCGAGACATTCGATAAAATCTCACATTTGTATACTTTAAAAAAATTATTTTTAAACGTCTAAATAAAATAAAATATATAAATGTAAAGTTTTAGCAGTTTAGTTTGAAAATTCACGTTACCTTTGAACTTCTAATGTATTGTCTGAATTTGAATAGTGTGATTTGTGTTGCACCAATGAATCTACTTGCAAAGTTTGAGCAAAATCCGTTACAGCCTTCGTAAGTTATCGTAATTACAAGAAAACAGACAGACAAACATATTGATCCTATATACTACTTTCCGCGTAGTACATGCTTTCCGTAACAAAGAATATCAGTTTGCATGTTGACGGCGGCAAAGTATGCACAGATGTAACACGATTGTTGGTGACGCTTGACAATAAAACTTGGCGATTACCACGAACTAGCATAGCATGATTCTCAAGATCTCCAGTAATTTTTATTTAGCTGGCAGCTGTGCAGTGTAGTCATACAAAGGTAAACTTACTCAAAGCAAAGAAAGGCTGTTGTAAATATAGAGTTGCCAGACTCCCCCTTTTCTCCGAAGAATTATGCGTAAATTTTAGAAAGAGCACCCAGCTTTCCCCGCTCACTGACAGCAGTGATCCAGGAGATGCTCATCCCCACTTTATCTTATTTAGATGCTCTTAATTTTGGTGTTCTCAGTATACTGCATAAAATCCGCACCTCAGCGGTTGTTTTACTTCCATTTTATCCAATTTGTGTATCATATAAATCTCTTCCACTGAAGAATGGAAATGCAGACTTTAGTATCATTACACGACCCACTCCTTCGGTAAAAGACGCATGTATTCATGACACATGACAATAACAAAGTAGTATTTCTATCCAGTTTAAGGAATATACAGAATGATATTCCTTAAACTGATAAAGTCTACCAACGAAACTACACGCTGCTGAAGCGTACAATTTTTAGATGACAAGAAAAGAAAATAAGACTAATTTGTAAAAATAAGCTGATGATACCGCACATAACATGATATATTATGTATGAATCTCCCGCTACCGTTGAAAAATGTACATACATACTTGGCATTGCTTGATTTTGCTAATGTACACATAGCTATAGACTATTATATTTGTTGCACAGCGTCGTCAACCTTCTTAAGCTGATGAGAAGAAAAAAAGTTTGGCTCATGTTGTTAGTAGCCCCACCAGCCAGTAAGAACAGGACGAGCATTTCGTACGAGCAAACAACGCAGCAGTAGCATTCTACTACTTCTTGAGTTTGTCTTGTTAGTAAAACTAATATGTATTCCATGAACAGTGCATCCTATTATTATTACTTTCACTCTGCCTTTTCATTCTTCTTCTTATATATATGCAGTGTACATATCTTTGGTAGGCTTGTCGTTAGACTTCACAAAAACACAAGAGTTTTAACAAGCAGCAACGGCATCAGCATCATCATCGTTGTCATCATCATAGAGCCCGACACTTTTTTCATCCTACAAACTAATGCAAAGGGGACAACGAGAAAGAAGAGAGAGAATGAGAGAGAGAGAGAGAGAGAGAGAGAGTTGGTGGAATAGGAGGGTTGGTTTGGAGATGAAACTCTACAAGAGAAAAAAGACAGGGGAAAAATAAAGTAACCTTTTTCTCATCTCATCTTCAGTTTCTGCTACTGCTGCTGTTGTTGTTGTGTATTTATACTAAAAATGTATGCCTGCGACTTCGTGTTTTCCTTTTTGGTTTTTGCCTAGAGAATGTCGTTCTTTAGTAGAAGAACATAAATACGTGATGCGAATTTGGGTGACAGTTTTAGTATTCTGTGTTGATATTGCTGAGAGAGAGAGAGAGAGAGAGAGAGAATACCGAAATGATCTTACTCCCGCTGTTGGAGAGGAAGGAAGGAAGGAAAAGACAGACAGGCCAAAAACCAACACGAAAGAAACTGAGAACAAATGGGTATTTGTATATTATGTATATTTTTGGTATATCATATATAACGCCACCATCATCCCGACTGCTGTCATCCCATTATCATCTTGATCGTCATCAGCAGCATTATCATGATTCTTTTCTCGTCACTAGTATCTCGTATATTTCCATACCAATGTCGCGTTTATATGCCCTACTCCTGTATGCATTCTCTATCATTCTGTTTGATTATCAAGAAGGAGGGAAAGAGAAGCCAGGCAAGTCAAGTCCAAGTCAAAGGGAAAGCTAAGGCCAATCCTTCTTCACTCTAGTAGTGTTATAGATAATGCGATGGGGGATGATTAAGATGGTGGCAGCAGACGATATTAAGAAAAAAAAGAGGAAGACAGTAACGGTATAACGTAAATGCATATATAAACCGATGCGATATCCAGAGTGTAATCCCACATACGTATACCTCCGTGGATGCACACGGCCGGAAAATGTGTACTAAGGTTCTCTTTTAGTTATTCGTACATACATACGTAAATACATGCATTTATCAAGATGACATGTTCGGATCACATATAAATTCTCTTTTTTCAACGCCTGGGTAGCTCGTTGACTTGAACGGTTTTGCTGGTTAAGATGTCTTCTTCCTTAAGAAGAAAAAGTTATGGATGTTTCTGGTATATGTGGATGCAGACTACGCACGAATGTAACGACCATGATAATAATAATAATAATTCTCGCACCGAATATGAAACCATCACACAATCACCTAAAGGAAGAAAGGAGAAGCCACAGCAAAACTGTAAGATACAATGAAGAATTTGACCAAGCAAATCCCGTTTGCACGTTTGAGCTTTCCGTTGTGTCCTTGATAGAATACAGAGTATGTGACGTGCTTCCACCGGAAGAATAAGGATGCATGAATGTATTTGGAGGCTGGCCTGTTTTATTCCTTTTTAGACTTGCACTATGCCTAATCATAATCTTAATAATAATAATACATTCACATAACTTTTTTGTAAGAGAAAAAGGACAAAAAAGCTAAGAAAAAAGTCCTGTTGGCTGGCTGGGATGGTTGGATAATTTTTTGAAATGAGCAGATGGTGATGATGGCCATGATGATGAGGCACAGCAGAGAAACAGGAGGAGTATTATTAGTAGTAAAAAGAAAAGATGAAGGTGGCAAATAAAAGAAAAAAAGAAAGCTCTTTTGGTTTAGGTGGTAGCGGACCTTCCTGGCATCAAGATGATGCTGATGTTGATAATGATGATTAGGATTGAGCCCTGCTCTGGAGCGAGAGAGAGTAAGAGAAAGACTAGCCCAGAGAAAGGAAGAAATAGCGATGAGCGGGGTGTGTATGTGTGTAAGCTATTATTCCAAGAAAGATTGCAAGTTGGCACGTTTATGTTCCTATGATGTGTACATACTTGTATATATTTTCATGCACTGCTGATACTCATACATTTAAACATTATCAATAGCATCATCGCGCAAGCATCAACAAAGCAACACACGCGGCATATTCATTAAAACATAAGAGATGTATTTTCTTTTCTTCTCTCTTAAACTAGTTTCTTATTTCTTTTTCGTCTTAGCTCATTAACGTGCTTAGTGTTTCCAATGACATACACACAAGAAGGAAACTAGTACCTACGCATGTTCCCCCTATTATAAAAGTAGGCGTTTTGGTGGCACCTATAAAACCCGAGAACAAAAGCTTGGTTTCATATAAATATTATGTATAATTTTTCTGCAGATGTATAAATAAAAATAATAATGGTAGTGCTACGAATAAGTATTCTGATGATCTCCCTTCCGACTTACAGGGCTAATCATTTCAAGGGAAACTTTTAATGATGTGTTCTGTTCTGGTTGTAAGTAATCGCGAAATTTTATCCGTTAAAACTCACGAACCTAACTGATATGTGCATCACTCTTGTAATGACACTTGAATGACGTAAACATTGTCAAATATAAGTATATATAACACTATCGTTGTGTTATAATGGGAACCATTACCAAAATGGAAAAAATATTATATCAATTTCGAAAAGTGGTACTTCCACATATATACCAGTACAGTCATATCCACAGTACTGGGAATAGCGTACGGAAAATGAATATATTTTCTTTCCGTCATTATGCTACCCCAATGAAATCTTTTCTCTTCTTGACCGGGATCTTTTTTTCTTCGGGAATGTGAATGAATGGTCCGGTAACTAACTTAAGAGATTCAAATGTATGAACATGAATCTCACTAGAATATTTGTTCTCTAACAGCTTCTGCTGTTCTTTATTCTTTTCTTTCCCGTCCATTCCTCTTACTTCCGTTCATCCATAATCTTAAGAGAAAAAATATGAAATTGGCCAGCATTAGTGTTTTTCTCTGTTACGTTATGCTATTCAACGTTATTTAGTGCACCGAGTAGATTTTCTCTTCAAGTGGGGGTTGTGTGTGTATGCAGGTTAAGTCAAGCCAAAACCAGGAATAGTAAGTTCCATCATACATCTGACTAGGCTAGCACAAGTTGGGGTAGGGAGTGTGAGTGGGAAAGTCTAAAGTATAATGTAGTGCACGGGAGAAGAGTGATATAAAGGAGCGCATAAAAAAAAGAGAGAGAAATAATAAGGGCTCATATTAGAGAGAATGTATGCATCACGGTTCACTGAGCTTATGTATCGCATGCAGAATTGGATTAGATTGCTCTGTCTCATTATTTTTCCCCATAACTTAACTTGCTTCCTTTTTTACTTTTCTTCATTTCACTTGTGTATTCCAGCGGCATGTATAAGTTATTACGGAGGAGAAATTTATGATTACCTATATAAAATTCGGCTGTTCATAGTGCTCCGCGTATACAATTTAGAGCGAACGTAATATTTCTCTTTAATAGAATGTTTCCTGTTCCCCTTATTTTTTGTAGGTTGACTCAGGAATTTATTCTGGATGTTGGAGAATAAATAAGAAGAACTTGATTGGAATATGGAATATTCGTCTTATCTCAGCCTCAGTTTCCAGTTTGAAGAGGAATGGCCAATTGGAGGAAAAATACATATGCAATACGTGAGCGTTCGACATGGTACAAAATCAACAACAGTATCAGGAAAGGCAGAATCTCGGATGGAGTGCTCCTTATTGTACCTTCTGAAGGCTTGACTTTCTAATCAGTACGCATGGATGGATGTGAAAGGAGTAAAACGTAGAGAAACGATTGGAATTAAATAGAATGCTTCTGTAACATTTTCCCTGTGTGTGGCGTCCTGTCCGTGATCAAGAGGCTGTTCATTTAGTTATGAAACGGTACATATGGTAAGTACATAAATAAATATTGGGAAAACGTTAACAATTTACACTCTTACTCAAGAAAATTTTAAGGGGTTTTCCAGAACTGACTTGCCCTGTAATAGATCAGAGAGCAAACAAAATAATTTTCTGTTATCTTGGACGACGGCTCTGTGCTCCACAAAACAGCTTCATGAAAGGACTACTTGGGGAAAGTCAGGTAATTTATAACGTCTTGTTTCCTACCTGAACTATCTACATATTCAATTAAGAACATATGAACAGGAGAGCATTTGAGACCGTGCAGAAAGCCAAATCGAATTAAATTACCGTTTCCCATCTGCTTCTTACGACGTTTGTATGTACTTCCTATGGTAGGTGTCATAAAGCAGTATCTAGTAGCTCATTCAAACATAAGGTACGTTTACAGTTAAACCACACCGTTCATGTTTGCGTAGCATACACAATGGGGTGTACTGTCCGCAAGATGGTAAAATTAGAAGCCGTCTACTGCAGAGAAACGAGCACATAGTCCTTACCACTACCACCTCTCATTCCGATTCGTAAATAAGCAAAGAGAAAAGACACAATCAAAGAGAAAAATTCTTGTGAAGAAAAGGATTCTGATTCTCTGGATTCTTTTCTTTTTTCTTGTTCGTTTTTGGAATCTCTGTCTAATAATGTGGTTAAATATAATAGAACGTACGGTCATATACATCATAAGCAAAATGTCTTAAACGACGACGACGGCACGGTTGACTGGTGGTAAACGAAAAAGAATACTGCATGAGCCCCTGACCGGTCTGGTGGTTGAAGTAGTGGTGGCACCCACTCAATTCTACTTTGCTTACACATTTTTCTCCTCGTTCCGTCAACGCTGTATTTTACCTTTCTAGAAAAGTCCGGACAAGTATATGCAATATGCTCAAGTGTGTGTGTATGTGTGTGTAGGTAACAGAAAGATTTTTTTACTAGCAGGGCATAGTATCATCAGCATCACCACCGCACATGAAAAGAAATGAAAGAAAGAAAATGAAAAGAATGAGCAATTTAGGGAAGAAAAAAGGGAAAGAAGATTCATTAGAAACGTTTGGTTTGTCTATGTATTTTGCTTCCCGACTGACTTTTTAGTTAGTTTACCAAATACATATTACACACAGCCAACTTCATACATAGTCCATGATATGTACATGTCGTGTTTGTAAATGAAAAAAGCGGTCTTGGGTCTCAGCAGCAGCAATGAGCGGCATTCCTTGCATTCACGTCAGGTCATACACATCAACGTACATACCTTCCCACTTACAACATTGGTGATGGTCCGGTGTAACTAACAGTATTATTCTTTCGGACACTACTACCAGCGGAAACTGCTTTTGACTATGTATTTTCTCTCTTGATTTTTTGAGAGATTCTAATTGAATCTCCGGAAGAAAATTCCCTTCGTAACACACACGCTCTCTTGGACTAACTTAACTAAACACGGTAGACGAGCTTTTCTCAAAGTCTTTCAAAAGTACACAAAAGCTACTTTAAATGAGGAGGCTGCAGTTTGGTGTGTATTGCTACACGCTCTTCTAGATGTAAGCACCCGTCCTTAATTTAAGTAGGAAATATTTCATTAAGGATCCATGTCCTCTTTAAATAGCGGAGAGTGAGTACTCGTACTACAGAAGTAGTAAATAGTATCATAATATCACACTAAAGGTTTACAAAAGGTATTTAACAATGATAAGCATACTCCTGTTCCCCGTTCGGGTACTGACCGGACTGGATTCTCTGACTTACGTTTCCTACATATAACTCTCTTACCGGGTATGTGTGTCCATGTATTCACCAGTATATGTCCTTGCTAATGTTCATTTGTCTGCCATTTCGGGAGCAATGCAATGCCTATTATTCTATTTGATACATATACACACAGAGATCCATCCTAACTTCCATATATGTCAAACAAAACTATTTGGTGTACGACGTAAACCTAGCAGTTCTTTGTTTGAAATATTTAAGATTCCACATGTTTTCAGCAAAGTGAAAAAGTAGTTTGGTTCGGCTCAAAAATGCATAGAGGAAAAACCATTTGGTGACCAATCCTGCCTTATGTATTATTTGTACCAGGCCGACTACTGACTGGGATAAAGCAAAGGCTTTAAATAGAAGAAAGTCAAATTACGATCTGATTTCAAAGGAGTTTCCCTTCATACGGAACTACTACAGAATCCTTGATCGCTGACGTGCAAACATAAGGAATTTTTAGAGAAACCTTTCAGTTTCTCACTCAATGGAGCAGAAATATATGCATGCAAAGGCTTCTATAGGGGGTTTACGAGTTTCTGGATTTTTTTGTAAATCTCATGAGAAGTATATGATAATTCATGCGAGCACACAGATGACAGAGGTTAACCCTTGTACCATCATCGTGAAAACGCAGTTAAACAGAAGCGAAATAAAGTGGGAACACAAGGGAGTTTAATGTTGGAGGGTGGTCCCCAGCAAATAATGAATACCTCAGATTTCTTTTTCTTGCACCCTTCTTTTTTTGCTAAAAAACGTATAAAAAAGGCTTAGTTGCTAGTTTGGAAAGCAAGAAGGGTTACTCCACTCAGAAGGGGTGAAGAAAACTGAATAAACTGGCATTAAAGAAGCTGGGAAAGAATCTTTTGTCAACCCCTTTCCCGTCTCTTTCATGTAAATCTTCCGGGCATTTCCACCTAAAAGCTGTATTTGTAAGGAATATATACGTAGAATAGAGATTGAGCTGAGTAAATCAGTTTTGGGGTAAAAGACTCTTGTTTATTATTCAAATTACAAGGCAAAACTTGTTGCCACAATGGTAAAAGGGTGTGTTCTTAGTAAATTGTACATTCATGAAATCTTTACGCTGGATTAACCTATTGAATTGAGTACAAAAATATCCCGAGCTTTTACGTAAAGAATTTGTCTGTCCTGTTTACGCATTTCTGGAGCAATGAATAACCCCAACCCCATTTTTACACCTTTTCTTTTGTTTGCAGCTCCCCGTATACACGAATCGGTAGTCTGAATGTCGTTCGGGTCTTTACATACATTTAAGGGATGCCCTTTCCTTTGCTCTTTCCTTGCACTCACACCTAATTGTAAACTTTAAAAAAGCTTCCGCGATTCATTTCCGTGAATCTTGATATAAAATGGGTTGTGCATTCAATAAATACATTTTCAGTCAGTTTTTAGTTATTTGTAACACTGTTTTTCATACATATTTCCGTAACCCATTCATCCAACATTTCGTATTTTTGGAAGAACGTGAGAAATCGTAGTAAAGATGCAAGGGTTGATTTTTATCAAAAAAGGGTAAACTTACACAAAGTTGATTTTTAGTTCCCGGCTGTATAAATAAATAAGAAATATTGAAACGTTGCTGTCTCAGTTTCAATAAAAGTGTTTTTATCAAACAATTTTTTTATGCAACTCACCTTTTCATGCGTATTCTTAATAATGATGATCCCAAATAAATTTGTTTTTCCTTTAGATTATCATTTTGTATAATCATTAATCTTGTAAGTAGTTACCTTCGATGATAATACTCTGCGGGTTTCTCAATTCTCACACAAATTTGATGTGCCTTGGGATTCAACACATTTCATCATTTTTACGAAAACAGAAAATGGGATTCTACCCAAATACATGATGAGGTTGGCTGGAAAAATACGTACAATGTTCCCCATACTTTGCATTGATGCATGTTCAAGGATACCTACTCAAGTCAAGTATGCTATTTTATTATCTATTACTATCACGTTAGCATCGTGGCGTTATTAACTAAACATGTGAAATCAGATATATTTGAAATGTTGGACAGGCTACCTACCACCACCACCAGTTGGTAAAAAGTAACTTGCGACTGTGACGTGACGAGACTTAAAATTGCTGGTTTACAAATAGTCGTTAGTTTAGCTTATCACGGAAGACACTCGTTGGTGTGTGTGTGTGTGTGTGTGAGTCGAGACATCTAATAAGCATACCTGTTAATGTGTACCTGTCAAGTCAACACAAACGCACGTGGTCAAAGGGTAACCTTGTACTTGAGAATTCATTAAGTGTTTTGCAATTACAATGTGCTCGTTAATAATGCTTGTTTAAGGGCATAATAAGTAATGTTCATTGTAAAAACAGTGTGGTTGTTAACGTATAGAACGTGTTTAAATTTTTTGGCTTAAGTGACCTGTTTGTAGAAATAACTCTAACCGCTGGTGTGTGTTACGTGATTAATCATATATTTTGAGGATGTGCACTTACAGATGGGTTGTACGTGTAAGTAATGGCATTTTCAACAGATTAATTCTATAATAATGGCATCGGTAATTTAAAGCAATTGCGTAATCGTCTTATAATTTAATATGCACATTTATAAAAATGATTAACAGTGGAAGCACTGTCCGGTAACGATAAAGGAAAAATTGTAGGCAAAGCATACTTGAAGTGGAGTGATTTGTATTAAAATATGGAGTTCCCTACAACTTGGGTTTGTAAGTTGTATATTGTACTCGATAAACATTTCGCTTTCTTGAAATGTTTGTTATCTTATTGAGCGCGCTCTTATATCAAATCTCACTTACTACTACGTACATATATTTCCTGTTTAAAATATCTAAACTGAAAATTGTACCAATATCAGGAGATGAGCGTCATTTGAAAGGAGAAGATTCCTGGTATCAATTCTTTCAATTTCATGTTTTTCTT
>JAHZNE010001878.1:0-24639 GCA_027744055.1 Callyntrura sp. NNG-2020
CTTCATGTAACGTAGTTATAGGCAGATGGTCCTTCATTTTTTATGTCCTTTTGATATTTGATCTGATAATGGACAGTTTTTAACTGTTACGGTGTTAGGGTATGAAAAGCAGATTGTTTTTATCTGATTACTTGTAAACTCCCCAATTATTTGGAATAAAGCATTAACTAACTAACTAACTAACTATTATAGTCTCTACACCAAACTACACTCTACTCACATTTATGATGAACGTAGAGTTTTATTATTATTATTTATCTCCACAAACCACGATTCATCGCATGCATTCATCAATATGATATGGGGATGGCGATGATGATGATGATCATCATCATCATCTTTATTATCATTTCTAGCTAAGCACGAAGAGTACGCGCGTCCTGACAGCACAAACCAAGAGCAAAAACTCATCATCGTCATCACCACCTCATCATCCAAGCAAAAGTATTATTGTGGCAGATTGCTAGCAAGCAGGCAAAGAAGAGAACAACTTCAAGGCCTTTCCAACTTAATGGTGATGATGACGATGATGATCATTTTAGTTTGTCTAGCTGTTTTGTTTGTTACCTATGCGTGTAACTTGCAATATTCATGAACGCATACAGTGCATTGATGTTTGTTGCTCTCTTCTCTGTGTGTCACACGAGTATTTAGCGTTCTCAAATTTCATTGAATGTTGCCCCAAGGCTTTTTATTCACTTATTATTGTTATTATTATTATTACCTTTGTACACTTACACCCAAAACCAACCATCACAACTACCAACCCTGTCCACATACACTGTATTTATTATTTTTGTTTTATGGTGTTACGGTGAGTAGGGCTGTTGGCTGTTTATAGAGAAGCCGTCACAACGTCGTCGTTGTATCCAATAATACTATATGGCTGTAACTTGTTTGAGCTCTATAAAATGTTAAAAAAATATCAAGTGTATGAATTTTGACCAGAACAAGGAGAGATTTAAAAGCAAGATTCGATTTAAAATACAATGGGAGAGTCCCAAAATTGGAAAGTTTTCGCTTTATTCACAGCCATCATCGTCATTACCATCCTCATCACCACCACCACCATACCACTATTCTCATCGTGAGTACTACATCCTTTCTGCTGCACTCTTTTTCCCTCTGTGTACATTTTAGCACAGACGCAAAACATTTATTAATATGCCTATATAGGTAGTTTTCTGCACCTTCCTCTATCACACCGTGATAGATACCTTGAACGGTGCGTGGGCACACGAGCGCAATTCATTCACTGAACAGAGCAGAGTCATCGCGATACTGTAACCTGTATTAAAGTCACATTGTTAAAAAAAGTATACAACATTTTGCGCCTTGTGTGTGACTAGGGACTACCTATAACATTTAAAAAATGTACCAGCAGCAGCGAGTAGAAAGGAAACGAGACCCAGTATGGCACTTTGTTAAATATTATCAATGTGAAGAAGTGATAATAATCTGCTGGCACTCACTAGCTCGCTGTGATTGAACTACACTGTCAAGCTAACTATGAGGCGATGTTGATGAAGATATGGCTGTATGATAATGGTAATAGTTTTTCTTGTACGAGTGTGTACGTGCTTCTGTTTGCTCCCATGTGTGAATTCAAATACTGACGTTATTTCGCTTATTTAGCGATTCCCCCTTCATCTTTTTAGATTCTTATAAAAACAAAGATGCCTGTGTTCGATATCGATTTATGTGCCGCGGCCTTTAACGTCTAGTGCGGCAAGCAACACGCACACACCACACCATCGCCGTCAACACAGTATATCATTATTATTGTTTTATTCCTTCAAAGTTAATTCATTTGTTTCGGTTGTTCGCTGTCTGCCCACCTCTTCCCTTCTCTGAACAAAAATGGACTGGTGGTGATCATGATGATTTCGAACGTTTGCAGTTTGTACATATATGCATATAAAGTTTAGAACATTTCAAATACATATACATGCATATAAAAAGAGCAAGTTGTACATAATACAACATACATGCCTCTATATCTAAACTCGTTACTGTTTTTATTTGTTTTGTCTCCACGACTTATTATTAACTGATAGGTATTATCATTATTCAGCCGCACTTAACGAAGTGTGTGCGCCTTTTTGCTTTGTATTTCCTTTCATTTCGTAAGGAGAGCCATATAACTCCCGTCATAAAAACAAATTAGCCATGTATAGAAGCGTAACTTGAAGATATAGAGAGTAATAAACATATACCCAGTAAGCATGATGACTATGATGAGTAGCGCGGAATGCATATAAATTAAAGGGACTCTGTCGCACGCACACCAATTCATTCCGTTTAATGCTATATAGCTGATTGCAGCGCAGAAGTAACAAGAACTCTCAAAGCAAATCCCATATTTCTTCTGTTCACGACAATAGACATTTTTATGTGCAGTGCTGGTGGTAGTAGCAGTAGCTCAGCGGTGGGGCATATAATTTGCGTGCATTTTTGAAAGTGTTGAGTTTATTGGCATTTCTGCTACTCCTGCTTTATATACTGGGTCAAAGCAAGTTGCCATTTTTTGTACTATTTTCAGTTGTGATAAAAAAAATGTTTGATAATTCCGAGTACAAAAAAGTGCATTTTTGTTCTACAATAGTAATTGTTGACGGGCTATATACATATATATATGCATGTATATCTGTATTTATGTAAATGGAGGAATATAGCAAGAAGGCGGAGTGACGGCTCAAAATAATAATGTTTGTTCTTTTGCTGATGCTAGCTTGTTTGTTGCAAGACCAAGTTTCGTTTTTCTTCTATTCTTAATCTGGTTAAGCTAAAAGGCAGAGCAAACTCTAGTAGCGTCACATGCTATTCCATCGTGTGCGCATGCCTTTCCATGATAATGACTGATCGTCATGAGTGCATGAGAGTTATACCTTCCTTGAGTTACGTTTGGCCAGCATTTTTTCCATGACCCCATTATAAGCTTTAGCAGGCAAACGAGTGCTGCGTAGTAGCAATTCATCTTTACAAGACCAACATAAACTATAACTTATAACTGCACACACATTTATTTTCCAGACAGAGGATAATAAATGTGGAGCCACAGAGCAGTAAGAGAGGAGTAAAAAATGCAGTAGCAACAGCAAAACGCGGCAGTAGTGGTTTCGTTTTGAGGCGTATAATAAGACATGTTGCCGTTTTCACACACACACACACACACACACACACATACAGTGGCAAACTTTGTTTTTGTTGACGTGACATCAATATAGTTTTTGCGATTTGATTTAATCACTCCTGTATTACAACATCGCAAACCAGTGCCACCACATTATATTGTATTTCATTTTAAACCGCCGTATACTCATTATCAGCAGCACTTTCGAAAGGTAGAGGAGTTACTTTTATGTGGAAAGGGAAAAGGATTCATAATCTATTGGTGTGGTCGAAATATAACCATATGTATCAAGGGCAAAGATATATGGTGAATGGTGATGGTCTTCATGTGTATTTCCCGATATTGTATTCTTTCAGTTGAGTTCTTTGATAAGCATTATTCAATGGTACACAAAAGCTTGTATGCATATTATTAGGTTTCTGGATGTGATTTTAATCTCGTATTTACATTATTATTTGACCCCACATAATGTTGACGCAAAATCATAGAAGAAGCTACACGTCATGGTGGTTAGAATAGTTGGTTGGCACAGTTAATACGTTATTAGTTGTTGAAAACGTCCGTTTTGACCTGCTTGTTTAAACAGTCAAACAAATCACAATGTCACAATCGATAGACAACTGCGCATATTGTTGCATGTTTACAGGTTGTGTTTGCTTTTGTTTGAGGTACTAGTATACTGCAACTGTATACCTATTTACAGTGCTAATACCCAAACGTATTATGCTATTTTCCAATTTATCTGTCAGTGGTTGAGCATGGTGTCATTACGCCTCAAATTATGTTTGTGTTTGCATTAAGTAAGCATTCAACACTCTCTATTGATTTGGTACTACTTTTGTTGTTGTAGACTTAAGAAATAGCGTCATCCTTGCTATTTCACAACTAAAAGCTTGTTGGTGGTATTATTACGGGCGTATTTGACTGACGTCATTCATCATTGTATTACTGGGTAATAAGCCACCGTCATGTAACAACTACCCAACACCATCCAGTACATTTCTACACAGCACAGCAATTTGGTGGTGGCATCGCTGGATAAAGTGCAATGTCGCACTGTAATGTTTCTTGTATCTTGTTGCTTTGTGTAAATTTTCCTTAATAGCAAAGTGAGATAATGCTAAATTCTTTTAAATCGTGCCATGGGTTAGTCATTCAGAAAACAGCCAAACGAAACGTTGCCTTAAGATAAATGATGTAATCCGGTTTGCAATAGTTTTCATCTTTGTAAAATAGCAGGATGCAAAAATTTATTTAAAAAATAATAAAAGAATCTGCTGTTTCAAGAATGATACAAGCAAATTAGGGGGTTGTTCGTTGTTTCTAGTACCACATTAAAATCATTTCCAGTGCTTCATCAGGGTAACTTAAAAATGCATTTTCAAGAGAAATACCTAGAGGGAAATGCAATTTTGTAAAAACCTGTGGTTATTATGATTTTATATGAAGATTGAATGCTACATTTTTGTGGACTAATGACAACTTTTCGTAATGCATGAATGTCCATATATTGAATTGATATTACGCTTACTTCAGCTACAACGGAAAGGGGGAACCTCGGTCAAACCCAATTTACTACCACCGAAAGTAATTTAGACTTTCTTGTTCTGCAAGAAGCATTAAAAATAATTTGATTACATGACGCCACTGCCGATATTTGTCGCCACTATATAAAGGCATTTTAAAAGCATTCTGTGTTCTGAATTACTTATTCAAAGCGACAAGTACTGGAACAATAAAAAAAGACTTAATATCGGAGCTTTTATTTATTTTTCCTGCGTACGTTATATGCTAAAATATGCTCTTGTTCCCACAATCCTGTCAAAATGTCTTTCCTTTGCACTTTTGAAAAATGTTTTAGTACACGGGTGTATACGCGGCATTATATGCACGATGCATTATTACATGTCCGTGTAACCACCATTTTATGTTCTTCCTTCAACAACTTCGATAAAAATTGGATTACCTTATATCTCTTTGTAACATAAGTACATGAAATGGGCATATAAAATGTCATAAATATGCCCCTCACTGTCCTGCCTATCGTTGCGTTCTCAACCAGCAAGAAAGTGAGATGGAGAAGTGGAAATTAATAGTATGCTATTGTATGATGAAAGAAAGAGAAAAAACGACTACAAAGAGAGCGTAACACATTCATATTGTACGGGAAAATAACAGGAGATAATAGGAGAAAAACAAGACAAAATAGTTTGCGAGAAAAGCACAAACGAGAGAAAGAAAGAAGGAATAATAAATGGAGAAAGAACTGAACAAACAGTCGCTAAAGAAAAACTGCCATTGAGAGAGAAAGAGAGCTGGTAAAATGTTGTAGGGTAGCAGAGTAGTAAAATGTGAGTATTCAACTCACAAAACAGCACATGCTTCATGGCTGCTAAGGATGACACAGAATAGAATAACTTTTTCGTCTTTCTACAGGAAAAAGACCATGATTATGTGTGTGTGGAGGTTTTCTCATGTGTACGTATGTGTGTGTATCTTGCCTTGTCACGCTTCTTCTTCCTTCTAGTATATGTATTCCTATCCAACTCGTCTCTTTTCCCTGCTGTATGTATTCTCAGCAAAAAAATAAATGGGTCGAGGAGAGAGAATAGAATGAGAGGAACCAGGAAAGTGGAAAAAGGAATGAAAGAAAGGAATACATTTATTGTATGTATTCTCGCTAACGTGCATTACTTACATAATACTCCGTCTGGATTATATCAAACTTGTGATTTTTAAGTAGTAACAGTGTATAAGTTGGCAAAAAACGGAAAAGTAAGATGAGAGCTAGAGCAGAAAAGAGAAAGAATATTATGGAGAAGTATACCGAACCAAACGACGCACAACTCCGAATGGTGGTAAAGTTTCTTGTGTTGCCTTCTTTGTAAGATATAAAATAAAATAACTTAGACCATCAGCGTGTGTGTGTGTGTGTTTGTGTGGACTTCTGTATAACTAGTAAGTTAAGAGGTGGAGAAAAGATGTGTGCATGTTGAGAATGCACGCGTATATTTAGTAAGAAACATAGCGTATGAGTTTAAGTAGTTCGTCAGTATTTCTGTTGGGACACATTCATAGACATATTTTAGTGGTAG
Organism: Callyntrura sp. NNG-2020; assembly: GCA_027744055.1. Taxonomy (NCBI): domain Eukaryota; kingdom Metazoa; phylum Arthropoda; class Collembola; order Entomobryomorpha; family Paronellidae; genus Callyntrura; species Callyntrura sp. NNG-2020. The sequence continues at coordinate 6,229 of JAHZNE010001878.1, forward strand.
ATTGTTTGTGTGTGCAGTAGAGAGAGAGAGAGAAAGAGAGAAGAAAAGGAAAACTAGCATTGGGGAAAAAGTTGGCATTACAAGTGGGCCTTCACCACTTGACACAAAGCACAAAGTTAAGTGTCACTCAAGTTGTAATTTGCTCCTGTGTTCTCCTCTGTTCAACTCTCCTGTGTAGCACTCGTGTAGGAGTAAAAAGCTGTCGCAGTGGTGTACTAGTACTAAAATGCAATGTAGTGTAACTCCTCGCACTCTTCTTTCCTTTTTCTCGTATGCGCCCTCGCCGTCTCACTCTCTCTCTCGCAAAACCGTATTATATTATACCACAGCACAAGCACAACACGAGACACATATTTTTGGGTCTCTCGCCGGTGAAGAAAACTGACGGAGCGAGAGAGTGAGAATGAAATGAATGCAGCTAGAGAAAAGGGATAAAAATGTATTTTAAGCAAAATAAGCAAATGATTTAGGCGTTCATTGAAACAAAATACTTAAAACGTCGTCTTCATCCTCGGCAAGAACAATAATAACAAACAACAACAACAACGAGGAGCTATAATAACGGCATCAGCTATTCTTTTTTGTGTCTCAACATTCCCTTTTCGTTTGTGCGAGTGAAATAATATTATTTAGGTATATGCACATGGATGTATGCTGTTAGCTCTAGTGGGCATTATTACGTCTTTGTGATTCCAGAGGCACTATTAAACAATTGTGGGAAGTAGAGCGTAGAAAGCAGGAGGAACACTCGACATTTTTTTTCTTCTGGGGCAAATAAATACATACAACAATACATAAAGCGGCGATGGTGACAAAATGGGTATTATTTTTGTCTTTATTGCAGTTTTCTGGCTTTTTAGAGACGTTAGTTTAGTGTGCACTCTTCTTTATTCATATAGTTAGTGCCTATATGATAGTTTGTCTATATTCCGTGAGGAAAAACGGTATTGTGTAAATGGGCAACATGGTAGTAGTCGTGTTCTATTTCTACATTTTTATTGAACATAAAGAAATAGCTTTCAAAGCACAATACAATACACATGTCATGTCATTTCAGGTAAAATGTCATTCTGCTATTATAACAGCATGAAATCAAAAAGAAGTGCATGTAGCAAGCGGCAGGGAGAATCCGATCGATCGAAACTGTCTTAAATAGCATTGTAATCGTGATATAATACTACATTATTGTTGTTAAAAAGATAAAGAAATGTTCCTTGCCAGGGTATTGTGCTTTATACAGGAAAATAGCATTTGACAAGTTAATGTGAGACTGCTTCAACGGGAGGGAGGAAGAGGGGAGCTTATATGTTGTTGGGGATAGTGCATCGGCATACAGCACATTGAATTATACAGTTCGACATCGCTTGTTATTAGTTTCCCTTATTTATTCTAACGGGGGCTTATTGATTCCGTTTATTTATTTAAATGGTGTAATCATCGCAGCAGAGAGGGAAAATGGGTGACGGAGGAAAGTTGTATGAAAAATCGCTGTGAATTTTAATTTATTAGCAGACATGATCTTTTACATGAAATTCTTTTTCACATCAGAAGAGTACGTGTGCGTGAAGTGATGTGTATCGTATACATATTCATTCAACTTGTCTATCCCGTGCCGACTCAACTTCACTCTGCGCCTACAACAAGTAGCTAGTAGCGTGTATAAAGCGCCAAATAGGGATAGAGAGGAAGCATTTCAAACTTAGCTTATAGCTATACATTTCTGATATACGCCACTGAAAAAAAAGCCAAACAAAATTGGCGTATCGTAATAAAAATCAAATTAATTATCCTCACACTCCCACGCTTTTCCTTTTCATTGATTTCAAGTACAAGTTCACTATCGCTTTTGCTTTACGGCGGCACGGAAGCTAACATTGTACAAGTGCACGTTCCTTCCCTACATACTCCAAAGTGCACACACACACATACTGTGTGAGAGAGAGAGAGAGAGTATGTACAACTGCGAAAACTCATCGCTTCAAAACTGGTAACACAAGCATTTATGATCCGTATCGGTGAGAAGTGATCTTTAAAACATGCATCGGTAATTTCTGTATTTGTTGTAATTGTCGTGTTTAAGCATGAAATGTACATTTATATCAGAAAACAAAGAAACAACATCACTTTGTCCGCTGCATTCATTTCTTTCCTTTGCACACGACATAGATGAAATCAAAAGTGGAACACTTTATTCGTCCGTCGTGCAAGCAATATTTACCTTGACATGCTTCGTTTTCTCGTGTAGAATCTTCTGATTCTATTTAGGTATGTTTCTAATTAATTCGAAAAATATATTGTATGTGTGAATATATGTGTGTATGTAGCACATACAGTATTTTTGTACAGCGACTGTAGATCATAATCATAAATGAGCCAGATCTCTGTGTCAGTCCCATTTTCATTGCTGGGTAATAAAATATTTGTTATGTCCATACATTTTTGTATCATTTTTTTTCTCCAAATGTATATACGTGACTGTGGTACACACACAATCGTAATATCTCTGTGCTGGGATGCGGCTGTCACATGCTTGGTAACGTGAAAGATGTGTGTACTCGCCCAGCAAAACCTCTTCTACTAATATGTGTACTTATCTCTATACGTAATTATTATCATCAGCATTATTGCGCATCGACTTTTCACGTAGGCTGTAGATACTGTACGTGTGTGTCTACGTGTTTAGCTGGAAGCATTCAACATCTTCATAAAATGTTTTTCCAAACCCTGATGAAAACTCCCACTTTCTTTGCATCCTTTTTGCTGACAGAAATTGTGCACAGCACCTACACAAATTTATTTTGTCTGCTCCTCCCTACCACCACCATTTAATCGTTTGCCAGGAGCAATCTATTAGCAGAAAACAAACGAACGAGAGTGATAAAAAGTGGACACAATGACAAGAAGGAGTATATGAAAATGACATAAATAATGTTTTCCTTTAATTCAATCCCTGCTGGCAAGGAATTACTTACGTGCGTGTGCAAACTGAAAATGAGAAACTAGATAGCCGAAACAATGCTTTGTTTGTTGCGTCTAAAAAATACGTTTTCTATCTCAAAAATATAATCAGTTCTGATGTTCAAAGTGAGCTGTGCTCAAAATAATAACAATATACATTTGAGATAAGTGAAAGATTTCATAAAATTCCCAATGGTAAGTTGTGAGTGGGATTTATGTCGTGTACTGTGTGTGACCGAGTATATAAGTTGCGACATCCCTAACCAAAATGAGTTTTACTTCCTATATCTTCTTGTACTTGATGATTTATAATAAAAACAGGGCTTACCTACATACATAATAATATTTTTTATTATTGTATGGCGGCTGTGGTGTAGGGAAACAGCCTATTAAAATACAATGTACATATTTCCTTTGGTGCAGGCAGATACACCACCAGCTGCAACGACTGCCAGACAAACGCAGCCTGCAATTATACCAATTGGTTTTGTAAAACATACGACGAGGATGAGAACATTACGGTACACACACTACTATTGGTATTATTATTATGCGCGCATTTTATACCAATGAAAAATGAAGTGACAAGTTAACGTTTTGGTGGTTATATTGAGTATGCGAGTGTTTGTTGTACGTAAATACAATTTATATCGATTTATAGTCTGCCTTCTTCAGATCCACGATATAATGCCACCATCATCATTATCACCAGTACCAGCAGTATTTTTGTTCTGACGATGAGCACAGTAATAATGGGACAGTTGAGCGAAAAGGCCTAAATTATTATTGCTGTTTTTATACGCAGAGGAGACAAAAATGCTTGCCACACGCCGTTCTGCTACGGCCGAGTGCTTGTATGAGCCGGACAAAGTGGGATGTCGCTCTTTTATACTTTTCAATCCAACGATTGTGAATGTTGTGTCAAACGTGTTCTATCTAGCAGTGGTAGTATACAGTTTGGAAGTACACAATGATTTTAAGGATTGTGTGATTACGCTGAAGACGATGAATTTATTTACGTGTGTGCCTACGTGTGATCCTTAGGATTTTGAACAGTACAAAAATACAAACGGTTGTTGATAACGTATTAAAACGCCTACTGGGAGAGTGGTATGTAGCTGTACTATATACAATGGCTAGGTAGTTTAGCTTGTGAAAACTTTTCGATATTTACCCAATCTCGACTCTTCTCTCTTTATGCTTCTCTCTCTCTTCTCCCCTTCTGCCTTGCCAAGCTTCTATCTTCTCTCTCTCTCACCCCACGTTTTACGTACACATAGAGGCAATGTGTTATATGACTGTATTAGTCACATAAAAATCTCCAACTCCCCAACTTTTGTATGCACTTGATTGTTATTTCCTCATTCATAATCATTTTAATACATCCATCTTTCCACGAGACTTTGCTACCATCCACCACCATAATACACATACCATACTTTAATGATGATCTCTTGAAACCTCTTTGCAAGCCGGGCAAAATAACAGTAGGTTTTTGTGTTTAAAAGGATGACGATTCAAAGTAAAAACTTTACGAGCGCTGGGCTCAATGTGAAGTTACTTGCTTCAACTGTAAGTACGAGAGTAATTCATCCATCGAAGAAAAAAATCTCTCTCTTATATACTCGATTTTTTTTCTTTTCAAGCCATTGATTCGATTATGTTGCCACTTATAATGCACAGCATGATGTAGTCATTACAGTTACATGTTACACTACAAATAAACATACTAAAGGCAGACATACGGTCATGTTACGGTAGGCTGGGCAAACTAAGCTGTTTCGTAATCTGCGCTCCAGCACAAGTAAATAAGAAAACCCACACACTTGACAAAACAGCGTTTCAGACATTTTTGCAAGAGGAGCAATTTTACTCTCCAAAATACCTATTATCGGGCATAATTATGTTTGTTTGGTAAAGGGCTTGCAAAAAAATTGTTTTACATTTTGCCGTTGTAATCAACGACGAGTTGGTTTTTTTTACATTTTTTGTGTAGGTACAAGGTAGCAGAAAAGGATTTTTTCTTCTTTTTATTGTTAAGTACCATTCATTGCTCCCACTAAATCTCTCTGGTACTCGTAGTAATCAAAATCGCTCACACAAAATTTTCAATACAAAAGGGGAGAATAATGCTACCATCACCACTACTACCGCAAATGCATACATGAACAAATGATGATTGATACAATAAATACAAGTACCCCAAACAAACGCAACGACACGGTGTGCATCATCATAGTTTTACTAAGAAATATGCACGAGATCGAGTGCAATGCAGTGTGCAACTGTGAAGAGCGTGCATGCTGCTTGCTATGAATGAACAAGGCCTATCCTTTATCTTTTTCTGTTGAGAACTTCTCTCTTTCATTCTCGTCTCTCGCAAACAAAACCAGTGCCAGTAGCAGTGAGTTAGTAGTAGCCACATCATCATCAGTACCATCATCATCATCATGATCATCATCACCCTGCGAAACGGCAAAACATGCATGGCAAGCACGAAATAGATATTATTTCCTTCTCATCTTATCAACTTATGATATGTGGTGAATTTTAGATACGTACAGTTTAGCCACTTAAATGGTCGAAGGAAGGAGCTTTACATATATGTACCTACTGTTGTGTAGTTTTGGGACGCATCGTACCTACAACATGCGTGGGGTGTATTGTAGGACTAGGTAACTGTTTTTAAACGTAGTTTCCAAGTTTTATCACGACCTAGCTACATACAGTGGTAGAGGTACTATAACTATTGTGTTACAGTTGAAACGATATGATAAGTTTATTATTGAAACGTATTTAGACATGCCTATAATAGTAGCAATAACTTTATTCCGACACAACTTAAAATGCTCATTACCAACCTATGTTTGTAAGTCGATTTACTTTTTATACTATATAAAAAGATTACATTTTTACATAACGATATCAGTTAAAATTGCAATAAAGTATGTAGGTACACACTTATGTATATCGAGGAAGAATTTTATTGATAATGGCGAAGGCTATATGTAGGTACATGTACTCAAACAGCTGTAATTATTAGATATATATGGGTAGATACATTTTAAGTGAATATTCTTCCTATCCATTGCTAACTATATTGCTGCACGTATTATCTCTCTCTCGCTATACTTATGTTTACACATATCATATAATATTATCTCCTTCACTTAACCTACACACATAATATTCGGAAACAGTAACAGCATACACGGTGCTATATACCGTACATAAATACTACGAGCAGACAGCAGAGCAAAGGAATCTATGACTCTGAGAGCTGTTAAACAACACGGGCATATGTGGTATATTTTAAAGAGAGATGGCAAAATATTTAGGCTATTAGAAAAACCTGCTAGTAAATTCACCTTTGGCATTGTGAAATACGACTTGGCTTGGCACTGGCATTCTGCATCTGTGAGGCTGCTTACTGGCGGCGCTGAATGGACAGCCATCCAAAGACAGCGTCTCACACACCCCAACAGCTATCGTTTTGTGTTTGCACTACATCAGCATAAAAGTGTCATTTTATTGTAGTATAAAGCACGCTCGTCTTCATACCCATCGGGGAACTTGCAACACAGCCAAAAAACAGGCTATAATAAGCAAAGTAGTATGCAGGAGTATGTATTACAGTTTACATAAATGATGAGCACCGGGTACGTGTCGTGTATCCAATGTTATAGAGCGGACTTCGCCTCAGCGCTGCCTATAAGCAATAGGTAAAAATTGGATTAAGCTGGGTGGTATGGAAAGCCGATTGGTTGTGTAAATGATGATGATGAGTTCTTTCCAATAAAATATCTTCCTTTCGCTATTACTTTAAGTGGTAAGGTCAAAAGCTCAAAAAGTTCATGTACTACATAATTTATTAATGTTCATTGGCCAACATTATCATCGCTTTTTTATACAACTGAACCTCGACAACGTGCTAATACTGATTGGTTGAATGGTGACAATGCAAATGAAAAAAATTGCTTGTTCATCATGCAGCTGAACAGGGTATTTATGAAATGCACAAATGTATTTACGAAAACAATGTATAATGCACCTTGTTCACTGATGAGAAATCAAGATGATCAATGACGTATACACGCAGAGGGACTACGTGATCGCTTGTGGAGTCCTCCATAAAAAGTAAAATTTTCCATGGGCTTTTCTTCGCTGTCAGATTTGACATGCAAATGATTTTTACTTGACCTTATTCTTTTGTACGCAGCAGCATGCAGTATAAATTGCTTGACTGTACGGTGAGGCCTGCTCGTGTAAACTTGTTAAAGGTTAAGTAATTCTGTCTGAGCAAAACGGAAAGCGATGTGGAGGAAAAGACATTAATTATTATAAAAGTATTAACTTGTGAGTGAACAAACAGCGGTTTCTTAATCAATTATGCATGTCATTAAGGAAAGGGTTCAGTCAGTAGGTACTTCGATGTACTCGTTTCTTTATTATTTGCATCCATAAAATCGTTGTTTGAAAAAAAACTGAAAGTGTACATGCTATACAAAAATAGGGTGATACATTCATTGCAAATCATGTGCGTTTCTGTTATAACGGTATGCAAAACAGACGGTTAAAAGTATGTGTGGTAGGGGTATACATCGTTCGTTTTTTGTTGTATCAATTCGGCCAAAATCCTTGGAATGCTGATATTGATAAATGACCTTTTCGATTCATGTAACAAACCACTGAAACAGCTCAGCGCTGCAAAGAGACGACAGCATAAACTTTGTTTGGATGGAGGATGCAGAGTCCAAAATGGTATTGTCACAAATGTTGGCAAATTCTCTTTATGTTGCTTCCATTTTCAAGCAACCTTTTTTGCATTTTGACAAAATACAAGCCCAGCAGTACAAAACTAGTTATTCTTTCAGAAAAGCACCGTAAAACTTCCCTTCCGCTTTTTGGTACCCAGTACCCACACATAACACCTTCGCATATGTAGGCATAAACAAAATGCATAATGGAGTATTGCATTTTAGTTTTATTTGGTATCGTGCATATAGCAGATAAGAATGTATGGTACTACGAACCATTCCCCTTTTTTCGTGCTATTTCATTAGAAAACATTTTGTTGTTTTGTAACTATTCTATTTTCTGTGGTAAATTTTCATGATACGCGATGACGACGATGATGAAGCCAGCTTGAGAAGAGAAAGCAACGAATATTGCATTTTTTTTCTTCGCGGATACCTTGGGTATGTACATGAAAGTAAATGGTACAAAACGAGTTCCAGAGAAATGCAGAGAAATTTAGAGAGAAGGAAGAAAGATAGTATAAAACTTGCTACACCAGCGGTTTCTACGAAATATATATTTCCTATTATACATATCTGGTTGGTATTACGGTCAGCACCACACACATTATATTCATCTATCCAACACCATACCTATATTCTATTTTTTGAGGAAGAGAGAAAAGAGAAAGGCTTGAGTCTGACAGCAGAAAAGTGAATCTCTTCTCTGAAACCCATTTTCCCATTCCAACAGCATTCACGTTTTCTTCTCTCTCTCTTTATGCTGCCGCTCTGTTTCTACTCTCGTACGTCGTTACTGTCTAAAGCTTGAGATATACTACACCAGCACCACCACCTCCACTGCCTCTCCCGATTCCCTTGTTCACTTTACATCTTGCAAACTGGCTTGGCTGCTGCCTAGTTTACTTGTTTCTCAATGTCTCCCTCGCTCAAAGTATTATTCCAGAAATTTCAACCAACTGTACAACTTTTTGAGTAGACACACAGGAAAAAGTATATAAAACTATTACAGCAACATACACCAAGCGTGGCAAGCAAGAACAGCGTATACGAAAATATCACCCGAGTATACCCACATACGTAATAAATGATATACGTAAATACCGCATTTTATAAACTACCTCGGTATGTAACCCTCTCGGCTTTATATCCCGGCGTAATATGCTTTTATTCTTATTTCTTCCTTCCTTCTTGTGTTTTGTGTAGGTCGGTCTCTGTCGGTGAATCCGATTTTCGGTCTTTTTCTCATCGCTCTCGCTTGTTTCTCTTTTCTATACTCTTTTGGTTTTCATCTTTAATTCCCCTCAGTTTCTCGCTCTTTTTTATGCTCATCTCTTTTTCCTCTTTTGTGTAAAAAGCAGATTTCCTTCCTCCCTTTTCATTGCTTCCTTACTTCATTCCCTCTCTCTCTCTCTGTAGAACAAGATTGTTTGGTCGTCACTACAATTCTCGTTCTTAAAACATTATTTATATGTTATTAGCCTTTCCCCCTCTCTCACATCTTTTTTTTGCTTCCGTTAATGATTTAACTTTTTATAAAAAGGATTCTCAACTATGCCAAGTTGCAAAGACAGATCTTCCCGGCTACGACTATAAATTCCAGAGAACTCAATGTGAGATGATATTGAGCCAACGCAGATGCTACCAAAGTAAAAGTCAGCAGTGGTGGAGAATGTTTATTTCAACCGTTTTAGTTTTTAAACAACAATAGCAATGACACATCAGCGTGTATGTGTGTGTGTCGCAGACTTCAGCAAGTAAATAATATTATGTATTATTCTAGACTCCATATGGTAGGAAAAAGAGTCTACCTCAAAAGACGGAGAGCAGCAGTAAGTCCTAACCCGCAGCTAAAAACGCTTTTCACTAGTGACCTGTCTTATTTTTATCTTTTGTGAATCAAATCAACTTAACTAATTCTCTGCTACTGAAATACACACTGCTCAAAGGCGACACACACGTTCAACGATGAATCACGTCACCTCCTCCATAGATTCTATCTTTTTTGTCGTCGTCAGCTTTTAAAAATCAGATCCATGGATTACACAAGATTACTCGCACAATGAGTACGTAAAGTCTGACTGATGATGATAGGATCGTGAGAGTATAACAGGGATGTTTCGATACAAAAAATATACTTGCTGACTAGCTGACTACGACTGCTCACATTATATTGTCGGAAATCCAATTGATGTTTATTTTCTACTTAAGAAGGAGTGGAGAAGATTCGTTGTTGCTAAAAAATTATACGATGTATTTTTATGCTCAATTTAAACTATAAAGTACTTGATATAAAAAGGACAGCACGATGCTCTGTCGTGAAACAGTATATAAAGGCAATTTAAATGAGAAAATATAATGCACTATTGGAGTTTTACGTGCTATATACAAACGGTATTCATGTGAAGATGGCATTTAATAACAACAACACTTGACTTCATATTGAATGTAGCTGTGCTAATGCAATGCATTTTAATACAAAACTCTTTCTACATAACTGCCATATGCTCTCCCATGTAGAACATGTGCGTGGGTGGTATTTCAGAATGCCCTATGCCTACATTATATTTACAAAGTTGAATGTGTTTTCAACAGTAAATTTACTTTAATAATATGAATGTACTAGAAGAGAAATTACCTGCAACCTGTCCGCAAGGTTTTCAATTTAGTGTTACTTATTGTTTTACATATAAATGCATGACTATAAGTGCTTTAAATCAGCACGGAGATATTATATTTCTGTTTAAAAAGCAATACAGAAGCGATTAGATTGTCATTCTACGGTAGAATTTCTACCGCAGATACGGTATCATCCACAAAAAGTGTTTGGATTTGGATGGAATTTGCAAGAAGGAAGATGGTTTATATTATGCTATAAGAAATGGTTGAAATAGTTAGTTTAATCACAACTACACTTAACTAAGGGGATTTTATGCTTGCTTAGTGTAACTTGTACATTTTATAACACATGTAATTAAGAATACCCTCGTACAGTGTGCCATTTCCAACAGGAGTCTTTGAAATTTTTATTTGCACATAAAATGATACAGCAGGAAAACGGGTGCATCTTTACAATATTATTGGTCGTTTTTTGTTTTGCTTCGTTTTGAAGCAAAAAAGTGCAGATAAAGCACATTCAACATGTCGAGTGTGGAGTGAAGGCGATAAATAAATAATTTTTAAACTGGGTCATGACCTCTACTTTGCCTGAATATTTAAAGGCAGAAACAGAAACCAATGCTCATCATTACTGCTTTTACATTTGACATTAGCCCTATAATATACATTATCAGTGTGTATTACACTTTTGCATACAAGGTAATAGCGAAGCACACAAAGAAGTACATGCACAAACAACACACACACACACTAAATACAAGAGGAAAGTTGTACGAAAAATGAAAAATGTTTATGAGCCAAAATGTAAAAATGACGCAATGTGTGCCCTACAACACAACTAGTTTTGTTTTATTCTTTCTCAATGTTTTTATTGGCACCGCATCTCATCTACGAAATTCCCGGATATTTCCTTCGAAGTAATGTGTAAGAGTATCCATACTGTTAACGTGTAAAATGCATAAAACCTACTCGAATGTAAACGAAATTCGGCTTGGATTTTACAACGATGATAGCAATTTTGACAGATTTATAACAGAAGGATGAGTCAAAAATATACGGAGAAAAGCAGGGAAGAAAGAAAATTTATGTGTAAAAAATCTTGTCAAAATGTTAGATGGAAATGCCAGTCTGCATAGCATTGCCCACATGAGAAACATGCATCATAATAGATACCTATATCCGGTGAACAACGAACAGTTCCGCCACATAAAGAAAAGCACGACCAACTTTTCCTGCAAAACTATCCCCACATGAATATGGATAAGTACACAGTGACAGAGGACAGTGGAACATGGTATTAACATTATTATTACTAAAAAAATTTAAAAATATGCAAAAATATTAGCACCCATTTTCTTTATATTGCATGTTTTCCATAAAATATATTTTTTGTACAATCCATTTCACTTGAAAGTACAGGCTCTTGCTATTACTTCACTTTTGTGTATCCTTTTAAATCTGAAAAATACATCATGGCCTTGCCAAAGAAACTTTTTTTCTCACGACGTACGAACGAACCATATTAATGAAGACGAAGACGCAGGGAAAAAGAAAAAAATGGAAAAGGTTAGGCAAAGACGAAGAATTCTACACAGTATACATATTGTAACAAAAAAGGACAGGCGACCGACTGACAGTCATGTCAGGAGCAGCATAGAGCGTTATATTGCATTGCATTGGCATTCTGGTATTATAAAGTGTATATAATTTTACACTGGCCTGGCAGCCGTCAGAAACCAGTCCCTAAAGGTTACAGAAATATTATTATGATCAAGTCAAAAAACTGCATGTGAACATCACATATTATTAAGGTATGACGTGCATGTATGTACACGGCTATTATTATGGTTTATGTGCGGACGTCTTTCTTAGATACACACACATGTACAAATACACACACACACACATGATACTGACAAAAAGATTCGCTTGAATGAGCATAATGTTATCGTGATCATCCTTCGCTTGTCAGTGAATATGGGGGTATTAGAGAGTGGGAGAGAGAGAGAGAGAGAAACTCTCAAAAACTTGGAAAATAATATTGTACTTCTTTAGAATGAATATCACTATTATTATGATGACGATTATATATTCAACTGACAAAAAGAACAAGGAAAAAAGTTGTGAAGCAAAATTTTTCACTGATACATAATGCGATAATAATAATATAAACAACACAGCTTTACTTACTCTGTTTATTTGTTTTGTATGGCTGCTATATATATGTGTGCGCAAAAAGACAATGCAAATCATGTGTATGTTATCGTTTGATGCGATAAAAAAAATTGGGGTAGCAAAAATACAAGAACATGTCTGTTTTTATACTGTTTTCGATTCAATGCACCATATAATACCACACCACATGTACATAATGCAATAAAGTTGCATACCCACAGAGCAAGAGGCAAATCATTGAACATTCTCTAGTAAATATATGGGGGATTTGCATTGCATGCAATAACACAAACTCTTTTTTTGCAGTAATTGTAGGCATAAGGCAAAGGAAAAGAATTTTTTGTTTTGCATAATGAATGTGCGTGCTTTTGTTGTTGTTTGCTGTTGTCTTGTATTTCTGTTATTATGACATGTCTGCCATCCAAAGTTTACGAGAGTAGTAATGTGCATCTCGTGTAAAAGGTAAGGTAAGCATGTATGTAAGTACAACTGTCATAAATGGTTTTTTTGAAGACGAAGAAAAAACAAAAACTTAACACTACTCAAACTCATACAGACGCTATCTTTTATCTTTGTAGTAATAAAAACAATATAATCATATACAGACAGGGCATGTGTGTACCAGAGAGTACTTTTCTAGGCTTATGGCATTGTGTTTGTGTGTGATGTATGTTGTTTAAGAGCAAGCTGTAATAGGCAGCAAGCTAAAAGCGAAAAGAGTGAGAGCAACAGTGCGTAAATCTTCCATTTTTTCTGCACTTTTAATGCAGTAAAAAACCTCAAGGGGCATTACAGGGTCTATAATAATAATAATTATATATACTATCTATGTACAGGGGGAGGTATATTATTTAGGCATATATGTGGTTTGACTAAATGTTCCCACAAGCAGTAAGATCTCTCAGTTTCCACTAGAAGGCTACTACTGCGGCTGCAGCTTGCATTGAACTGCACTTTTGCTCATCTCTGCACGGGGCTCAAAAGGATCTGTTTTACAACCACTACTATACTCGCACTGCGCTACCACTACCACATAATAATACCACCTCCGCCACCGCTTTTTTTGCTGCAACATTTTTATACACAGTTTACCGTCTCTAACAACCTTTATCACTCACACACACACGGCTTAATGCTGTGTAGAGAAGAATAGTTGTAGTAGTGCAGAAGCTGTTGTACCAGCAACAGCCTTGGAACACAACAAAACTATGAAATATCTGGTTTGGTGTGCTTGTGCTTTCGGCGTGAGGAAACTGAAAAAAAATAAAGACAAATAGAAAGAATGATGATGAGATGCGAACAAAGATATTCGGAATACAGTAGTGATATCTTTACTTTTTGATAAAATAATCCTTAATATCTCGTCTTTCGCTTAATCTTGCACACATTTACATAATATGAAAGCAGCATCATACTCGTTTTGTAAAATGAATCCCGTTCTACGTGTCAGCTATATACCAGATACCAGTCAGTGTACGTGTTATTATAATTATTACAAAAATTTCTTAAATATTGTACATGCTATGCTGCTAGCCTGAACGATTACATCTTTGTGTTCGTAACAAGCCATGCATATTGAGGTGCTATTTAAAGACATTTGTCGGTGTTGACGAGTTTAATTTGAGAACACAAAAACGCATAAACACACACAGATACGAAATGTGATGTAATGGCTTATATTGTATATAGAATCATTTTATGGCATCTACGTTTTGTCCTATTTCTCTCTCTCTCTCTCTCTCTGCCTCTACATGTTTGCATCTCTTTACAAGTCTGATCCAACAAATTTACGTATCCGTGTAAACAATAAAATGCTGTTTAAATTGTTCCCTTAACTCAATAGAAAGTCGGTCGGCGGCTGGCGGCAGGTGTAAGTTCAATAAGGAAATTAATTTCTTCAATTTTGGGCTAGCCAGATCCCCAGTAATTATTTAACTTGTTTGCTCTTCTTGTGTAAAAACAGAGGGGCCGACCAATGCAACACATTGTTTTATATATAAAAATAGTAAAAAATAGAAAGGGCAAAGGAGGAAACGTCCTGGATTATTACGATTACATTAAGTGTGTGTATATACATATATAATACACTAGTAGGAAGCAGCGAGCGGTTAGTAAGATTGAATTCAATTGGTAAGCATCAGTAAGCAAAAGGCTGAGGAGACGACGACGACGATGATGATGGCAACATGTAATACAAGAAAGTAACTTACTATTAATGTGTTGTACTATTAGTAAGAAAAAGGCGAGAGAGCCAGTTAGCAGCCAGAGCTCTTTTTTTGTCAGCCTAGCCCCCTGTCTGCTGCTGGGGTTTTCTTGTGTAACAGAGTAGAAACAGTGTAGCACGGACGACGAAAAGGAAGCCCATATAGGTGAAGAAACACACGTTATATGCCCATAGATATATCCACACACACTTGATGAAGATGACTACTCTTTTTCAGCCTTAGTTTTTTCGTATAACAGCACTACTGTGGGTTTTACAGGTCTCGGTCGGTCGTATGTAACTTGGAGATTTTATGGCCTTTCAAGTCATCTCGGCGTGCTTTCGGATTTCTATTAAATTAAGAAACGCTACGACTGTTGTTATAACTCACACACTCTCAGTCGTCTCAAGTCTTTTTTGTATTTATTGCATAGAGTACCAGCAGGCCTAGTTCTTATTGGATTTTTACCTAAGCACACACACACACATATAATAATAATATGTACCGTGTGGTGGTAATAATACCAGGGAATGAGTTTACTGCTGAGCACCATCATCATGAAAATAAGGGCTATTAAGGGTTTATTCAAGGAGCTCAACGTGATTATTGCGAGTTGAGAGAGAGCTGTTGAGTGGGAATTTTTAGTTGAATGGTCGAGCAAATCGTGTTTATGTACTGTATTGTATGTTTTTGTGTGTTGGCTGTGTGTAGAGGAAACAGCAAAGGCGAAAATCATAATTAGGAAAAATAATATACGGGAAAAATTGGTTGAGTTATTGAACCCTGTAAAGCTAAAACGGAATTTACAACATCAACAGAGTAAATCTCTAAAACGGTGATGGTTGTTTACAAAACCTTATCTCATTCCCATTTTATCTTCGCACAACAGAGCCTCTCTAAAAGCCCTGAAAGATTTCACGTTTATTCCCCTCCTACGCACACATATAGCTCTTCCCAAACAAGATGAAGACGCTATAAAATGTTGCACAGAGTTTTACTGAAATGTGTGAATAATTTGACACGTGAAATGAAATCACCCAAAAAATGTTGGCAACTCTTGGTGCAGAAATGATGACGGGTCTAAATCTTGATAAATAGAAAAAGATGCTTGAATCATGTACTCAGCCAACCAGTTAGGACTTTTATTTCTTTTGACATTGAAAATCAGATATCAAATTGAGTGCATTTTTTGTAGAAGGATTTCGAGGACAAACTTGATCAGCATTACAATTCGATGCGGCTATTTACCTGCCTCCCGTTGACTCCCTCTCTCCTTCATTCTCTTTTTTTACGCAAAATTGGTTTTTACTCGTTGAGAATGAATGAGGTAAACTGTCAATATGTTTCTCAGACAAGGTAGGCGTCACAAAGGGGAAGAGTTATAGGATCCTGTTTCAATTAAGTGGTTATAACTGGATGCACTTGGTGTGATGATATTATACCGACCGCGATGAAAAGGAACGTATTTGAGTATACTCATCACATTTTCGACTAGCACCACTACAAAACGTATCCGTGCATTTAACGTCATTTCGTCGCCTCATGTAGCAGTCGACGTAATCAAAAACGTAGTAATATCATCATCGTGTCTGCCATATACCATTCGGATATACGTACTTAATACAATAACCCACCATGTTTAAAGACCCCTGTGCATGCTGGATTTGGATAACCTGATTGTCTCTCGTTTTCCTCTCCATATTATATTTTTGTGGCCTTTTACCAGTGTGTCTTCTCCCTTTGCCTACTGCCTTCTACTAACAACGTAATGTACGCGTTTTCATTGTCGAAAAGTAAAGGAGCAAAAATTTATTTGTATGCTCAACAGTGCAGAATGAAAAATGGTGTCAACCACTGTGAGACCAAATAGTTATTTTTTCTTTCTCTCTCTTGTGCTCTCTCTCTCTCTCTCTCTCTCTGTCGTTCTCTCATGGTTCGTGTGTCGTATACGTAAGCACTTTACCCATAAGCATTTTTACTAGCCTATATAATAATAATATATGTAACTATTCGTCTTCTCTCTCTGTGGCCGTTGTGCCGTGTGTGTGCTTTACTGCTATTTCAGTCCCTTTTTGTGTTCGCGCTCTCCGTTTGTCCGTCGTCTTTGTTTCTCTCTGTTTGTGCAAAAAGTTATGTTGGTTTTCATATGCATTCATGCTCGCCTTTTCTGTATGTTTCCTTGTACTACAGCAGCAGCAGCAGCAGCAGAGAAATGAATGTTGTGTAGTGGTGTAGTGTCCGCATGTGTCAAACGGGAACTTGCCACTTTTACTTTATTTTCCTCTCCCCGTGTGTGTTTATGTACGTGTTATACTCCATAAAATTGCCATATTTTTTCATTTTATTTGTTCGTGTGGTGTTCGGGTTGCAAAAAGTGTGTGCGGAGGACCACCAACCAGTAGTAAAATAACTAAGTTTACTTGTAATAGGACAGAACTCATTACTATCATTATTTGTACTAGAAGGAAACGATTTCTGCTACGGTGAGGTGAATGCTAAAATGAATAACTGTTTGAATTGTAGGATGCGTATTTTGGTGAATACGACCGGATAATAAGTAGTATATTTATATTAACGCTGAGTTTATATGAACATATTATTATTATGTATACATCCATGATAATAAAAATACAATATCAATTGTGCACAGCGCGCACAGCTAAACTCTGAACCCATTCTGGTAGGAAGTTATAATGAAATGGATAGATCGCGTTATTGGGGGAAGTTATCTATGGTAGTAGCGACAGCAGCGGTAGTTGTAACAGCAGAATGGCAAAAGAGGTTTAAGTTGCTGCTGCGGGAACCGAGCTGGCAAGGCAAGTGGCAAGTTGCTTTGCCCCCAGCCAAGTTGTTGAAAGTTTTCCCTTCGGTTTTGCTTTCCACCACGACTACCACCACCACCACCAGCACCAACCAAAAACACACTTTACTGGCAGCAAGCACACGGGCAGACCTGAGCGCAACGAAAGCCACTTTTTATACGCTGTTATACCATATATCCAATATCCATAATAAAAACCATAAAACATAATTTGGTAGGGGTAGAGGCTTCGTTTTGATCGCCTACTACGTATTTTGTATAATTCTTTTTTCAAGGTTTTTGCACTTTTGATAAAAAAGAATTTTTTATGCAAGTATTCGTTTGAATAAACCTTTAAGGACAAGAGGTAAAACTCTTTTGTATAGTATGTATGGTAATAGTTGATGAAGACACTATCAAAAAAATAAACTCCTGTCAGCAGTTATTGTCGTCAATGTCGGTTCCCTTTTAACTTACTTTTGGGCAATAAAAATGTATTGGCTGGCAATAATTTTTGTCAAAAAGTTTTGATGATACACTTGGTACACTCTTATTAATCTGCGCATACCTACACTTATAAAATAATGGGTTGGCTCGTTAAACAAAAAATATGACATGGAGGCATTTCACTTTTAATAATAATTGTGTTACCTCTCTTGGGACTATATTTTATGTATCAATGTCGTATGTACGTATGTCTATACTTACCTAAACTAAACTAAATAATGAGTAATATCGAAGGAAAAGCTGTTTAAGTATGACTTGGGTGCAGGGTATTGAGTTTGTAAATTTGTTAAATTTGTTTACGTATTCTGGCGTGTTTATTTATACCCTCAATTATTTTATACCACTTGAGAGACGACCAGTTTTTCGTAAAACATTAGCTGTAAAGATGTTT
>JAHZNE010001879.1:0-22911 GCA_027744055.1 Callyntrura sp. NNG-2020
ATTTCAAAATTCCTATCCGTTCTCGAGATATCGCGCGGACGGACAGACGGACGGACGGACAACGTAAAACCAAGATGAGACATTCGTCTCATAATAATATGGTGCATGCATATAGCCATCGCCAAGTCAAGTGATAATAAGTTTGAATGTCCTTCGATGCGTGTCAACTTTGGGATTTTGTGAAATACAATATATTAGTTAGGCGTATATAAATGCAGTCAATTAGTGCCAGAGCCGAAGGCTAAGAAACGGTCCCCATCATTTTCTTGAAAATGAATCACACGCTACCTTTTGGTATTGGTTATTCGCATTATTAGTCACATTAGCTTCGAACATTTGAATGGACTCAGACTATTAGATTATCATAATAAACACATCAATTTTCTAAAGTAAATTCTGAGGATACAAATTACTACACTATGATTCCCCAGACCAATTACCTATTGACTAAATTTCATTAATAATAATTATTATATTGGATTGACAGATGGCTAAAAGTTTTCACTACCTCTCACTGCAAACTGCTAATTCCCCAATAGATATGCAGATTTATTAGTAGTGTCAAAATTTCTATTGACGTGATATATAGCTATGAACATTTTCAAAGATAGTGAATTATCAAGAATCGTTGAAAACTTGATTTCTAAATTTTAAATGAACATATGAATGCGGTTTGTCGCAGATGTCTTCTTGTAATCGATATTCAACAAAATATTACTAAGAAAGAACATGCTTTATATTGAGTGCATGACATGTGGGAATAACCTCTATTGGCACTGACATACAAGATAGGTCCATTTCATATCACAATACCAATAATATACATGTTTGGCCAAGGATTCATATTTTTTAATATAGAAGCATCATTGAAAACTTTAACGATTCAGTAAATGCACTTGCCTCAACAGGATTTTTTTTATTGTCACAGCCAAAATCAGAAGTCAAGTGATTGGATATATCTAATTCATTTCAATTGATTGGTTTTTAATTTTATATGCAAAGTTAATAGTTGCAGTAAGTTCCAACGTCATAATATGTATGCGTATATTATTTTTTGTGGTCGTGTATGTACGAGGGAAGTTTAATATGCAGTGACCACACTTTGAATATATACGAAGGTAAAAAAAAACAGTTTCAGTTTGTATCGATTGGGAGGTAAGTCATGGGGTTTAATGATAGTACCTTTATTAATGAATCATACCAATTCAATATAGCATGAAATTGTATAATGTATATTTTGATAAACGTTAACAACGGTAAAATTTCAAAAGAGCATAGACTTTGAACACCTAACCATACAAACATTATGACGAAGGGACGAGAACGTTATCATTTTTTGGTTCACAAGAATTTCAATTTTTTAATTGGTTGACTTGTTGCTTATATTTCTATTTTGTCGTTATATTTCGTTACTTTTAAGGGCTACTATGTGTAATACGCAGTCAAAATGAAAATTGTTACGGAAAATAACTAGGATCTGTCGTTATTTATTCTCATAACATCTAAACCATTTACGTCTAAACTTCGATTTTATGAGTAGTTTGTAAAACTCGTAGATTAAAACTTGACTTGGTGCGTCCTTTTCGAACATACTTCTCTCTGCTAAATAAAAACATGTTTCAAGTATTTTCCCTAACCATGAATGTAACTAACAACAGTTCATTTTATTTATATTTTATTTGTAAGAACATTATAGTATGTGGCCAGTAGCATTAATTATCAATTCATAAATTTCACATGTTTTGTTCATATTTTTTAAACAGAAATTTAGAACAGCATAGTATAAGTCTGAGTCTGTTTTAAAATGTTTATCACAACTTGATAAGTTCAGCTGGACAGATTCCCATTGCCTTTCTGTTTCTCCAACAGACTGTTGACTGTACATTGCTAGTCGGAAGTTTAAAAAGGGTTCGAGGAAACGTGTTTAAAGTCGAACGCAAACGCAAGTAGACACATGTCAGAATGCAGTGTCGATACAAAGGTCACATAACCCGTAGCCAAATAAACAATGCATTGCTATTGCGGAGAACTACCCAGTTATTTGTTTCCGCTTAAAACAACATTAAAATGTCCACAAAACAAAATAACATGGGCTTGAACTTGGCTGGTTCAGTTTCAGTGTACCGCCCTAAAGTAAATAAATTATTTGGGGAGAAATAAAGCGGGTCAAGTCTGGATGATATTTTTTCGTTAAATTCGGGAATGATAAATTCAATGGTCGATGAAAGAAAATGACATTTGCATTTTAAAACAGGCTTAAAAACTTATCATCTTTCATGCATCGTGAACGCTGCAACATTTTTTGCATGTATTAGTCATTGTATGTTTAATATTTAACTGAGTTAGTATGAGGGGAAATAAGTAATTACTTTTTTGTTTGGGAATTAATGTGATGTACTGCAGTTCTATCTGATTAACAGTTATCCGACCGTTAGAATATTGAATCGAAGCATTTATCTACCAGTGATTCATGGTAATTAATCATAATATGTAAAGCGTGCTTCCTCCTCAGTCTAAAGTACAAACTGCGTACAAGTTATTATAGCTTTGAATTGAATTTAAAAATAACAATTGTCATTTTTACAGAAAAAATTATTTTCACGCTACATTTCCCATTCTCTAGTTGACCTAAAAACGGCAAAGCTGACCCCAGTTCAACTTGCAGCTCGGGTTCATACTAATATACCTACCGCTTGACAAACGAATAATCTCGAATTACACCTTCTCTCAAGGTTGGAGATATATTGATATAATTGTCTTCCCCAAAAAATCTTCATAATATATCCTTAAACCTAAAAGCTTACTTCTGCAGTTGACCTTTGTAAACCTATGTATTATTAATTATAAATTCAAAGCAGCTTAGCTGAGAGGCGTCATTAGAGTCAAACGTAATCTTTCGAGAAAGTGTCAGATCCCCCACAGCTAAGCTGCCCCAAGTTTCCGGCATGGTCACTATTACAATTTATCCGTTTGGCTTTTTTACTACTAAAATGTTTCTGTTGCTATTCAATTATTACAAGTACGAGAAACAAGTAAAATATACTTTCATCGTACGCACGTTCAAAAATAATTACTTTCACGTTTGTAAAAATTGTGTGAAAAACAATAGTCTGCTTCTCGTCTTACTCAAAGTTAGCCAAGTCCGCCACATCTTTGGCTTGTAGTATTTTGTATGTTTGCCAAAATGCCAAATTGCCTCTGATGATAATAATAATATAAAACATTTTGGGCGCCCCTTCAGTTACAGTAGCGTCCGTCTTGGCCATCATATCAGAAAATGAATGCATATATCAAACAAATAATAATATGATGATGATACATCTTGTCGTTTTATCTTTAATTCGCTCACACTGCCTGTGAGCAACTTTCCTCGGTGCATCATATATCACGTAATGAATTTATCTTTTGTCCTCCTCTAGCAGGAAAGTATGTTGCGGCTTCTGCAGATAAGATACATACAAAATGAATGAGCCAACTCGCTACTGTAATAAGAGCGGCGTATTTATGGAAGGTGTCGGCAAATGTTTTATTTTCCCTATATGTGCTCTATTTCATGTAATATGCCCATTGCGTACTTATAATGTAATGTAGTGTACATACATTGTTTGACCAAAGTACCACTATACACGTTAGCACTGCACTAGCCAGAGTCAACAGAACTGTACTACTGTACAATATTGAATTCTGAGCCACATTACTCATCGTGGGTAGACGAATCTTATCACTTTTACCCTTTCCGGCTGCAGCTGCTGCTATTGGAGCTTAGCTTGTGGCTTAAAAAGTTGCCCTTACAAAATGTATTGTGTACATGCATAAGATATATATAGACCAGCTAAATTTTTATAGAGTAGCTTTTTTCTTTCTACGATCTCGCTCTTGTATTTTATGCACATGAAAATAATGCACTCAAAAGTAAAGATCTCGTTCTGACGAGATCCCATACTGTACTGTAGCAAGAATAAAGATTTTTTGTTGTTGGGCTGCGGCAATCACTCTGTGCACTCCATAAAAATATTTGTATTATTACTTTGTGCCTGACTTTTAAAGAGTCAAATGATTTCAGCCAGCACAGCATCAGTACAGCGTACGAAGACTTTTTGGCGAGCCAAGGTGATTGGTTAATTAGTATGAAGGAGAAACGGTGTTCTTTCTTGCTCGTCGCATCAATGATCACAATATAAAATTAGAACTGAAGAAAAATAAACGTGTAAGCCAAACCTATTTAAGAATTAAAATATAATACAATATTGTGCTTTGTATATAAGATTTTAATACCTTTTATGTTCTTTACCGTATCCGGTTCGCCGATTACCTGGGAAGTACATCATTCCGTCAAGATCTACTTCCAAGAGTTCCATTTAGGTACACATGTAGACTCAATAAGCAGGGATTTTCATGGACATGGACACATGCAATAAAGATAGGCTGTGCCGTGCAAAAAGTTTTACTTGGCTAAGAAGAAGCATTTTCAAAATGATTAAGTGCATGAAATTCACGTAGACGGTAGATTAAGTAAGCAGTAAAATTTAGGCTATTTGAGATTATCGAGATATCCAGAGAAAATAAAACGTAAAATATTGTATGACTCCGTTCCTGCATTTTCCCACAGTTCAGAGACTCTATCCGCAATCAACAATGTGGCAGAATTGCGTATACAACCTCGATCAAACTCATGAAACAAGACTACAGATACAGATTTAAGAGATGTTGTGTGATGTGTTCATTGTTTTTATTAGTACACACATTGTGTAAAAAAATATATATGAACATAACATCAACCAAACTGATTCAAGCGACGCGAAGGCCCATTTTATTTAAGTTTCACACCTTTTCCACGGGCGTTCTTCTAAAATAATATATATATATATACTTACTACTTACCCCAGGTCAAGCAATTCACAATTCGTAACAATGCCATTTTCTCAACAAAAAAGTTTGATTTCGCTAAAGCCACTGTAAATCGACTAGATCAATTTTTTAAGAAAGAAAGGGGGTTCTGCCCTTTCAAATATGAGAATCCTATATGACATGTGTAAGCAAGTCTGTTGAAAGAGTGATTTATATGTTGCATTATCATTGTTGATGTTCATTTCGTTTTTATCATTGCACAAAATAAGCTTCGCGTATTAAAATAATATTATTTATAGTTGTTATCTTATCAAATAAACATCATCAACGTGTTTTGTGCTTACATCTAAATTTCTCCCTCTTACCAACGTGGATGTGCGTTTTACATTTAGTACGTGTTCTTTGGTTTGGCTTGGCACAACAAATACTATTTACTAACTCATCATTATCATCGTTTATTTTTACAGGGGGGAGGCTTATTAGTTTTCTGAAATCTACTATTTTTACTGAAATCGAAATCATATTTGCGCTTACAAAAACTCACGACTGACAAGGGTAGTAGTAGTAGTAGGGAAAGGAATAAAAACTTGGAAAAGATCCACCAAAAGCCCATTGTTGTCAGAATACGAAAGTGGGCCAGCTAATAGTTTGTATCCATCTGTCTGGTCTGAGAAACACATGTCTCGTATGATGGTTTGGTTTATTATGGTGCAATGATATGGGTCTATCATGTTTGTTTATTTACTCGGTTTTGAATTGAATCGTCCTATCAAGTTTGATGACCGGCGCGTAATAAAATAATTGGGCTCATGTTTTCATCCTTGTTTAATGTGCGTGCGTGGTTTGGCAAACAGTCCCCAATTTTAGACTGGCAAAGGAGCTCGGTATACATAATTGTTAGTTAAAAATAGTTAAACAATACAGTGTACACATTTGCGCTTTCGCAGAGGATGAAACTATACATATAATACGAAAGCACTAGGTGCTATTACTCAGTTAAATAAAAATAATTTTTTATTTTGGTTTCACGGTGTCATGTTATATTTTTCCTTTTTAGTACTTATAAAATAATGAAATCTACAATTTTATTAAATTTAATGTTGGATGTGTTCTGCTTTTTTAACAGTAGTTTCAGTTTACATGAGATACGATACTGACAACTGAAGATGTGCGTACAGCCAGCCAAAGCCAAAGAACAACCATAGTTGATGTGCACCTGTCAGGATTAAAAAAGTCTTTCATGTTTAAAGATCTTGGGGTGCAACGCAGTTAACCAATTCTTTAATAAACCACATTATACCATTTTCCGTGATAGTCTTTCATCTCTAACGCTTACAAGTTGTATTGTTGATTGTTATCTGCTTCACAAAAGTGAAAATTGTACCTATTGATCATCCTGCATGATGTCGGATTCTGGGGGACAGGTTAGTATGTATTATTTGCTTCTAAATACTTTACTGTTTCTAGCCTTTCTTTTGGAGAACAGCGTTTATGTTTAGTTATTAGTTCATTGATATAATGGTAATGGTACAGCTTAGTGTTAAATGTTGTATGTAGGCTCTTGTTGGAAAACTGGGAATACGAGCAAACGCTAATTGAGTATTGATAAACTTTGCAGTTTCCGTTGATAAAGATTTTTAAAAGAACGTAATTCGTTGTCACCTGTTGTCTGTAGTATTTTAAAGTACATTTTAACGAAATTACGATGTATGTTGGTTGGCAAAACATAATTTAATATAATATGTACTCTATTGTCAGTAGTACAGTCTGTGTACACATTTTGTTTCTGCAAAGTGATTTTATTTTCCTACATACCGTGTCAAGTCATGTCGTGTTTTAAGTGTATTGGAAAAAGGCGTAGCAAAGAGGTGGGCGACACGTGTCATTTGTATTTTGTGTACTTTGTTGAATCGATTGGTGTATATGTAATGTATCGTGTAAAAAATTTGTTAGTTTGTTAACGTTATTTAAAGTAAGTTGATTTAAACAAACTTTAAATTTTATTTTTTTGCTTTCCAATTCACTAGAAACTTCTTACTTTAATCCATTTCAACGATGTCTATGACATTGAAAGTCAAAAGAAAGAACCCATTGGTGGAGCTACACGTTTTTGTACTGCTGTTAAGAAGTATGCTCATCTTGATCCAGTAGTTCTGTTCAGTGGTGATTGCTTTGCTCCAAGTTTATGTAAGAACTTCATAGTTACTTCCGTTGTATGTTTGTAGTTTGCCAGTAATATATACTTTATATTGTGTAAAATGTTTTATAAATTGTACCTGTAGTGTCAACCTTTACCAAAGGGGAACAGATGGTTCCTGTTTTGAACCATGTAAATACTGCATGCGCTGTATATGGAAATCATGACTTTGGTAAGCATTTAAGTAATGATGTTGATAAAAGCTTTGTGTAAATAAACAATACCTCTGTGCTTAAACCTACTATGCAATGTATAGTAGGAGTTGCCTGTGTGCACGCACACGTATAATATGTGTAAAGAATTAAGAATTTCTTTTAAAAAGCGAGCGTTCCCACCACCAACTCGACTAATGTTTAGCAATTATTATTTCTCCCAGATTTCGGAGTGGATTGTCTCGCAGAACTTGTCGAAAAGACAACATTTCCTTGGTTAATGTCTAATGTGATTGACAAAGAAACTAATGCGCCTTTGGGGGATGGAAAAGTTACTCATATCCTTGAGAAGAAAGGGAAGAAAATTGGATTGGTATGTTATTTATTTATGAAAACGATTTGCACTTACAATTAACTCACGATGCCAATAACAATTATTACAGTAGATACGATGACAAAAGAGCCATTCCTTTTTGGTCAATAGTGAAATTATATCAGTGGCACTATTATTCTCTAATGTTATTTATTCATTCATTCTGTTTAGATGGGATTAGTAGAACTGGAATGGCTTGAAACCCTATCTACAATAGACCCGGAAGCCGTTATATACAAAGATTACGTGGAAGTTGGAAATGATCTTGCCAGACAACTAAAAAATGATGGATGCGATGTTATAATTGCTCTAACACACATGAGATTTCCAAATGATTGTAGATTGGCAGAAAATGCCCATGGAATCGATTTAATATTGGGAGGACATGACCATGTGTACGATATTAAGCATGTAAGTATTTTCGTGTCATGCAAGAATTTGTAGCTGCAGCTGCAACTGATTCGTTATTAACAACTTATACATATAGTGAGTGTTTATATCCAATGAAACTTAACAGATCAAAGGAATAAATGTGGTCAAAAGTGGAACAGATTTCAGGGACTTTAGCCTAATCACTGTTAGTTTTAACGATGCTAACAACAACCCGCAGTTTAACATTGAAAGAATTTCTGTAACATCTGATCATGAAGAAGATCCAGCACTTAAGGCTGAACTTGCACAGTACATAGGTATCAACCTTAAGTATGTGAAATGGTTTTGTGGGTCTCCCGTATCCTAACCCGACAGTTTTTTAATACGCATGTTACAGAAATGATGAGTACTAAATTGGACGATGTACTTGGAGAGTTTCACGTAGAGCTGGATGGTTTGTTTGAAACGGTGCGAACGAAGGAATCTAATCTAGGCAATTTCATATGCGATATAATGCTTGCTAGCTGCAATGCAGATTGTGCTTTACTCAATAGTGGTACACTGCGATCGGAGTAAGTATATATGCAACTGAAATTAATTTTCAAATTATTTAATGTTTATTTGTTCAGGTGATAAATTTCTTGTTATTTACAGTCGCATTCATCCAACAGGCCCTTTCACCATGCGCGATTTAATGACTATTCTACCCATGTTGGACAGCCTAGTCGTTTTGAAAGTGAGCGGAACACAGTTAATTGAAGCTTTAGAAAATGGAGCGTATCAATATCCTAAACTGGAAGGAAGATTTCCACAAGTCGCAGGTTTAAGATTTGCGTTTGACCCGTCCAAACAACCTGGAACAAGAATAGATCCAAAGTTTGTAAAAGTTGGTGATGAATATATTCAACCACACCAATTTTACCGTTTAGTAACAAAAGAGTACATTGCTACTGGCCATGATGGATATACATGTTTAGCCACAGCAGAAGTATTGGTAAGAACCAATTTTCGTACAATTCACATGCATATTCATATACGTTTTGTATAAATAGGAATACAAAATAACTTTTGAATGTGTCGTATTCAGGCCGATTCTGATCAATGTCTGGAGTTAAGTATAGCGATTCAAAATCACTTCCATGCCATTGAAATGGTTACGGGTCACACAAGACGAAACTCTAGGCATCACCAATCCCTTATAACAATGTCCAGGCGACATAGTCTTCTACGATCAATGACGTCATTTCATGAAATAAGTGCTGGTCCAACTTCATTGGAAAGATGTAACTCTTTGTCACCCAGGCCTTCGCTATCACGTCAGGGTAATGTTGTTGAAGACATGGAAAAAAGTAGTTGTCGGCTAGCTCCAGAAGTGGAAGGAAGAATAGTTATTGTAAAGAACAAAGAGGTAACAAAGTAACAAGGAAAATAACATTTTCAGTTTAACGTTTGGTAAATTAAAGAACTTTTCATTTCCCAAAATTCCAGACCTTACAGGATTTAATCAACGAACGAAAAGATTGGGAAGCGAGCCGTGCTATAAAGGAAGAGGATGATGAAAACTTGAGTCCAACATCTCCTACTCCAACTGGTAAGATGATAGAAGCACAGTAAAGTGTGATACGGCCCTTAATGTTTTTCCGACATGATTACTCACGTGTTTTGTTCATGTGTTTTTATGTAATAATTGAAAAAAGTGATATTGATTCAACAAATTTCATTGGTTTGAACTATTTGAAAATTTTGCGGTAACTAATTAATCAGTACTGGTACTAATCCATTTTAAAACTTTGCAATTAACGAACAACTGTGTGTAATTGCATGTGTATATTCAGAACATCGTTAACGATGCATCTTAAAGACTTTTGTAATAAGAATAAAATTGAACGTATTAATATTGTTCTTAGGTAGTTAAGTGGTAAATCTGTTTGAGTGTAAATTTTTACCTAGTCTTGAGTCGCTTTAAAACAGTCATTATTTGATACAATTGCACAATCAATAAACAATGTTATGCTTATACTATTTCCTTATTATAATTTTGCAATTAATGTACGTCAACGTCTATTGACGTGGTCCCTCCATTGAAATGCAGTATTCAAGAAACGCATGCATATCTGTAAATTTTTATGGTTGATTTTTATGTATAAGTTATCGTAAAGCACGAAGTGATATTAACTAGAATTAAATGTTTATTTACCGTACATTAAGGGTAAACTTTCTACTTTTAAAAGGCTGAGAAGAAATGCCTATGCAATCGAAGTACGTATTCCAATTATTCAAATCGTTTTCAATTATTATAATAAAAATGCAATGTTAGTTCTCGTTAATTAACAAGACGTATGTAATACTAAAATCAAGAAAATAACAAAAAGCTTTAGAAATTCTTTTTTGAACCGTCACCTAACAATGTCACAGCGTAGCTAGTTTTGTAGTTGTCTAAAAGATGTTAGTGGCTTAATAATACTCATTTTAATGATATATAACAGTAAGCAACATGGACAGTCCAGATTAATAATTCTTTGTCCACATTAATATTACTTGTAATTTTATGACCATTCTATTCTTGTACATTTTAGTGAATTATGAACAAAATGTAATATTTTGTTGAATGCTAATGTATATAACACGTACTTAACTTCACAATATAAATATTTTGCTCTGAGTGTAATTTGTGATATTGTGCTAAAAATATGATGCTACACTAAGCGAAAATCTTGTACTATCTGTTCATGTGCACATTTATAGATCATCTTGCCAGACTACGTAGTCTGCATTTAGCTGCATTAAACCGTCAAAATTCGCCAGAGAGTTGCAATTCCAGGGATCCATCTCCTTCTATTATTCTAACGCCTTCAACTGACTAGTTTATAATATAGTTAATGTGACATCATGTTTCCAATAAATACTTAAGCAATTTATTAACATTGATTCAGATCAGAACTATTTCGTTATCTTGAACCACTTTGTACGTTTTAACATTCATTTCATGCTTCACTTTTTTCCACTACATGTTTTATCAAAGGAAGATATCAAGGACATTTTAAAGCTCTTTAAACTTTGAATCTCATTGGAAGATATAGATGTAATTACTGAGGGAGTGGGACCACCGACCACCGCACCGGTAAGAATCAGTGCTCTATTCCATTTTAATTAGACGCATTGTGTGGGGATTGCACCAGTAACTCCAGTCGAGCTCCATCCCAATATTCCTAACCAAATATGATGACCAAGTATTTTACAACAATGATTCGATTACTAAAAATTCTTTTTAATAAAATTTGCAGCATTATAACTGGTGATCTGTAACAGCTTTGCCAGCAATTTTTATTTGTCAGAATTGGTCAACAAGATTCAGTTTGAACATTGCAGGCTTAAGACGTATGCAAAAGTATAGGCCTGGTTCTACGTTTGAAAATTACAGTACCTAATGGAACTGTACAAAATCTTCGTAGGCTTAATTGGGTGCGATCTACCCACACTTTCTAATCGATGCGAAAGAGAAAGGTTTTATACACATACTTTAGCTGCATTTGTTGTAATTGCATAGCATTGATGAACCAGATCCACTCTTCTTTTAATCATTGTTAAGGTGTTGTTAAACTATATTACGTATTTGATCGTGTGCAGATATTATTATACATCAACACAAAAAACGACTTGCAGAGACGCGGAGACTGACAGTGAGTGAAAAGTACCATTGCATGTTGCACATGCACATTTACAAACTTCTGGGACCCCAGAACTTCTCATCAACGTTTTACAAACCATCATGGAAACAACAAGCAGACAATACGAAAAAATGTACTTTCTTGAGGGTCCATACGTTTTTACTTTTTTCATATCAATCATATACCGCGTTATCCAAGGATTTTAAATCACCTCCCTAGCGTTATCGGCGTTATCAGAGTGAGAAACTGTTTACACATGGTTTACGCCAAGGATTTTACTCGAAAGCAATTCGTATACTCTATCCTCTGTAAGTCGTACTTTCCCTTCCCCAAATAAATGAAAGCATTTTCAAATTACTTACTGCTTTCTTTGATTTCGTACTCTCATAGCTAAACTAGCTTGTCAGCGTCGTTCACTTTACCCCATATTTTAAAATGGAAGCAATAATTAATCTTCCGGAAAACAACCCCGCTGCTGTTACTGATGATGTCTACAAATTGGTGAGTTCTCATTATATGAAAGTATGGAAAATCTGAACTGCGGGCAAGATAACATGATTTCTCACTCTAACGATTTAAGAAAACTTAGTACACCGTAAAATTCAATGGCGAAACTAGCATATCAATCTTGTATTCCAAATGCAAACAATAATCAATAGCAGATCTAATTATTGAATTCATTTCCTTCCTCCTATCTAGTGCAAATCTGTATCTGCAAATACGATATTTCTTGTGAAAAGTATTACACACGTTACATTAGCAGCTGCATATTAGAACCGACCACATGAAAAACCATCTTGTTCTTGTATACCAAATATTACATTACAATGTTCTGTTATCGCAATCTTTAGGTGCTTCCGTTTGTATTCAAGTATATATCAATGAAGGATTTACTTAAAATTCGTTCAACCAATCATTTGTGGAATAACGTAATAATGGCAGATCGCGCTAGTGATGGATTGGTATTTAAAGTGTACAAATGCCCAGTCAGGAGTAGTATTGATGTGTTTAAGGGGCTCTTGCCGATTACAAAAGTAAGGAATTTTCACTTTGAAGAACTCGATTTGGAATCTACATTATTTGGGGATCCCGAAGTATTTCGCCGTTTTAGTATGGGACATTGTCTTACCATGCATTCTCTCGTTTTATCTGGATGCTCTCTATCTACTGGAAGATTTTTTGAGTTACTAGCATTTTGTAGAGCGCTAAAGAAGCTTACTATAAAAAATTCGCCAAGCCTTTTCAAGGTAGAGAACGGGATAGCTATATTTCACTGGGCATTCTGTTTCAAGGCCATTCGAGAAAATTTATCAAACCTGTACACCTTATCGATTTCGGACAAAATACTTTCCCACCGCGATCTCTGGGGTCTGGCACGGGGAGCGACTCATTTAGTAAATCTAAATGTTAAATGTGACATTTTACCAAGTGAGGGAGTCAATGAAGTCTTAAAAAGCTGTTGCAACACTTTGAAGTCGTTGAAGCTATATGGGTGTATACTTCCCCCAACATTCAACCTGGAACCGCAGCTAATAATGGGGAAACTTGAGAAACTGAATGTCCATTTCAGAAATAAAGCTAATGCTGGAATGCTGAATAACTTTTTGGAAAAATGTCCGCAGTTGAAAGAGATGCGTTATTTTCAAAGCGACATAAATAAACAAATGCTTTCTAAAGTACACGACGACAAGTTTATTCATCTGGAAATATCGTGCTGTAATGTGGCGAAAGATGCTTTTAGTGACTCAAAATTTGAAAATCTGGAAACGCTCAAATATCGATCAGAGCATGAAAATTCTGGACAGCTAAAAATGTGGGATGAAGCATTCACTGGTTTAGTTACTGTAAAAAGGCCACGGCTCACAACAATGGAGCTCGAACTCCCAGTGTGTGGCTCTGAGTGTCTGAAGAAGTTACAGGCGTGTAATTATCCGTCATTGACTAGGTTAACAGTAGCCAACAGCTGTGACATAGCAGGTGTATCGTTACGGAACATATTCAAAACCTTCATCCAACTTCAATCCTTGTCCCTTTTAAACTGTAAGGAGCTCGGAGACGAAAATTTATGCAACAAAGAAAATGAAGAGGGGTCGTTGGCAAATCTAAAAAGTTCGTGTAAAACCGTCTTGCCTTGCTCCTACTTTCTACATGTATAGATTTGAAATATTTTGTGTTATTGATAATAGATTTAACATCCTTAAACCTCTCCGGATCGAACGTAACTAACCGTACCGTGGAAGAGTGCATTATTAAATTGAAAAAATTGGAACATATAATCTTAAACAATACAAAGGTTAGTGTAATTTCGTTTCCTTTCTGAAAGCATTGGGCATTTTACAGCAAATCTCAAAATGGTATCAAATAGTAATAATTTACGTGCAATGCTATCCGATAATAACTATTGTTGTCTTATTTTACCATTAAGGTTGGCCAGGAAGGTCTCATGAGCATTTTGAATGTCTATACTACTGCTTTAACATCCTTGAAAGCGGTTTGTGTCACTCCTAGCAAAATCAGTTGCGAAGAATTCAGGCGGTTAATCAGGCTTTTCCCCGCTTTGAACATTGACTGTGATGTGGTAATGTGATATGATACACAACGTAACTTTCACTATGCTCTCTGCTGGGCGTGCTTAGTGGCCGTACTGAAATTAATATAATAATTATATGTCAATTAATCTAAACTAGATGGATTTAAATAGTGGCAATTTGTGACGGATAAGTATTAAGTAAATAAAAAATAAAATATGTGCTAAAATGCAATTAAAATGTAATATTTGATTTCTGTACAAACTAACAAATAAAATGTTAAAACTTAAATAATAAACTGTAATAATAAAAAATAGTTGTGAAAATGAACAATAATATATTCCAGTAGAAGAAGCTTAACTTATGCATACACAATTTAAAGTTCCACGATCATGACAAAGACTGCAAGTATCCATATGCAACTTTTCACACTTTGTTCTTTATAAAATAAATCTTTATTTTAATCTTCCAAATGGATCCCTGAAAACTTTGGCGAGCACTTTGTACAGAAACAGATTTGCCCAGAACACATTTCTTACATTACATAGTATACCATGTCTTAAAATAAGAAGGAAATGATGAAGAAATACAAAACATCCCTCTGCTGATGTGAGTGTCCTTTACCCTTGCCAATATAGAATCATGGAATGTGAAAAATGAAGTAACTTATAATTTGACATCTTCAACATGGCCTTCGCGTGATGGTGAAGTTACGAAAAATATGCATAGATAAATATAAGTTTTAAGAACTGCTGCTTTACTTTTTACGCAGAACAGAAGCTATTTTAAATATAACTCATAATAGAAATACTGCTATCATCCTACTAGTACGTTTACTGCTTCAAATAAAATTCTACGATGGTATGTATTGCAAGTTCGTAGTTTTTAAGTAAGCCAAATTTTTTACAATTTTCGTTTACGTTACGCTATTGTGATATTATTTATTTATGTTAATGTTATTAAATTGTTTCAATAAAATAGTCCGACAAGAATTTTTTATCCGTATGTATTCCCCGTGTTATTGTAAATCACTGTCCTTTTATTTTAAATTACGATATACTTTGTCTTTTCCAATTCACGAATTCATGGGAATCATTATTACATAAGGTTTTTAAACATTTTCCGACGAACAACAGCTTTGGTTATTTACTTTACTTAAAAAAAAGAAACCTTCACTGCCTTGTTGAGTCTGCTTGTTTGTCCATTATTCAGTTGAATGAATTTTGTACAATCTTTGTGGCAGTGATGCAGGGTTGTGATGATAGAAGAATAGATGGACTGATCCGCTTAGTTATACATTTATTACGGACGTATGTCTGGGATCTCCCTCGACAAACGAGAAATGTATCATCATCGTGATCGAGATCAGTCACAGAAAGTTCCCTACTCTGAACAATATGTGCATTTGTATGGAGAGAATTAGCGTAAAGTTTAGTTTAGTGCGGAATTGAATATATGATCGTCCGCAGCCAGCCTTACTACGAGAAGTCAGTAATGAGAGCATCCCCACACGCTATTCACGTTTGAGGATTGGGTAAAGATTCAGTCATTCTAGTTAGCGTTTCAAATAAAACATTATTATCGCACCAAAAAAAGCTCGAACGATGACTTTAGAAAGATGAAGGATCATTTGAAAAATTATTTCATGTGTAGAACAGCAAGTGGTATGACTGTGCTCCATGGACAGTGAACTCGATAAATGTGTAATCGTTGATGCGTTTTGCTCAGTTTATTTCATTAGACTCCGAACTAATGTCAATTATCGCTACTTGATGAAGATCTATGGCAAGGGCATAGCAAATCTGGCCGACGTTCCATTTCCTGTCTCATATGTTTAGTCAATGGCGATATCGGACGAGCTCAGTAAATTGTAAATGTGCTGGAAACGAAAGAAATGACTGTAATGATCGTATTAGAGAAATCATCAGTCCAGAACCTAAACACATATTCGTGCATACGTACATAATATACACAAGTACTTCACTTTCACTGTTGAAAGCTTCGTGTTGTGTGATGCATTTGGAACAATTAAATTAATATGCCAACCGTTCAACATGCATAAATGCATGAATTACAATCGTACTAATAGCTTTTTTTATTTCTGAAATCTCTGCAATAGTTGAAAAACTAAGCTTTATGCTCCAAAATGGATGTAACAGTACACATCCTATATTTTAGCTTGTTGTGCCTTCCTTCTTTCGTTCTTTTTGATTCCAAAAGCAAAGCTGGCAGCACATTTAATCAAAAAATTCCGATGGCACATGCAAAAACAATTTTCATATGCACAGTAATAGAAGATATTTACAGTGTAACTGTACAAAATCAATCTGTTATTTTTAAATCCGAAAAACGTAGAAGGAAAACAAAAAAGCGTAGCCACTGTTAAATCAGCATTGTTATTTTGTATACCACAACCTTCATCCCACATCATATGTCCTTGGCTCGTTTTCCCTAACTCTGTCTCCATACACCTTTCACAACTTATTCACATCTTTTTACTCCATTTGTCAGAATGTACCGTCTATTGCCCATTCTGTAGGCTGGTTCCGTTCTTGTTGTATGTATCCCTTATATAGCAATGCAAATAAGTAATGTAACAGAATATTAGAGTAAATTGTTTATCTAATAACAGAATTATTAACACTTTTTATTGGGGTGTCGAGCGACGCAAACCCAACCCGGATGTGCATTTTATACGAGTAAAGTCAAAGACAGACAAGCAAAATTGAAAATACTCTAATTTTACATATCCGTATATAAATTTTGAATTTGGTATAAAATATAAAAAGTCGGAAAGTAGGACCTCTTACACAAAAACAAAACGTTGAACTGCCGTCGTAGAAAAGTAAATTATATTGCGTCAAATATCGTATTATTGCAACGATTTCTGGCGAAGTAATTTGGGAAGCTACTGTTCTTTTTACATTGCGTTGTTGCATTAAAATTATGTTGTGTGAATACGCTGTAAAAACAACATTGTCACAACTCACAACGTCAGCAAATTCATTTGTACCTACTTGCTTTTGCAATGCATATGCTTTGAAAAAAGTAAAACCAAATATGTATACACATAATAGAGAAGAGACCGAGAGCAAAACAGGGACCAGGACATGGGAACGTACACGATGTAAATCTCGAAGGAATAAGAAGAATTATAATGGACGCACGTTCCCAAATTGTTTTCCGAAACCAAAAGGCATAAAAATTAAAGTAAAAGCATGAATAATTCTCAATGAAGCTTGGCAGCCACCAACAATGGGGATAGGATTAGACATATGGTCAAGTGCAGGGGAGTACGTTCGTTTCATACTGATTAAATGAGCACTACAAACTCGTGAGATCGTTTCAGCAGGACTTACCTACAGTCGCTAACTTGTTGGAGCACTGTTACTAGAGTATGCGACTCAAAATCATTTTATTCTGCCAGATTTTTTAAGTTAGGGAATTTTGAAACACTCGTAACTTACGAGTCGTAAGTGAAATAGTACCTTACATGTAATATTGTCAAAAACAGTAATATTTTCTGTGATCATGAAATATAACGCTTACTTACGCAATGTGTTATGTTACGACGAATTAATAAATTACGTTTAAAGAACGAGATTGTTGCGGCGCTAGAGATATCCTTCTTATTACTAACGCGAAGGTTTTTTTTAAAAATTCATTTAGTTTCACACATAGACCAACCTACATGATACCATAATGTGTGTTAATTACAGTCTTCGTCAGATGGAACGACTTTGAAATGACAAAAACCACATTATGTTTATTGGTTGGTGTTGGTATACACTTTGAAAGGTTTTTTTTTTGAAAATTCGTGTAGGTTGTAGCTCTACCGTTTTCAGATTCATATCAATAATAACTACTACCACTACCACTACTACGTAAAGAGCCGTACATGCACAGCATTGAGAATTTGAGAAGCCGGTATGCTACACAACAAGACCTCCGAAAATTCGGATAAAACAGCGAGGGTCCCGTTCAGCATCAAGCAGTTGCTTTTTGTCTCTATCACCAGCAACAACATTCACGAGTGTAGTGATCAGCTCCCTCATCCAGGCCAGTTCTATCGTGGAGTATAACCTTATCTATCGACTCACAACTGTAATCATACTTCACATCACTCATAATATCTTTCACTCGTACTTGTCGTTTTCACTGTATTCTCGCGTAGCCCCTCACAAAATCTTTTCACTTGTCGTAGTTGGTTAAGCCCTAGTGTTGACAACAGCGGTGGCACCGGTCACACAATATTACCAACTATACTGACTCACCGTTTTTTAATGCTTAGTTAATTTTCAAAGTACAGCCGACATAAAAAATTATAAGCGAAAGCTGAAGTAGTGGTTTTTGTGCAGTTTTTGTGTTTTTGTGCCGAACTGTAACATCTGTTGGATCCTATTATTCTTGAGCTACTGCATTATCATTATTATTACACAACAGAGGTTATCAGATGGGACTTTGTAAACAAAATATACCCATTTCATCATCATGATCTTTCCAATCCTCACACCACATTTGAATCTTACGTACTTCGGGAAGAGACCCTGCAGTGAGGTAAAACAAGATATATCACCGAATTCTCTCCCCAAATATTACAGCCCATAAAGGACAATGGGCATCAGGACAAAAAGGGCTTAGCCGTATGCTTTGTGACTGCCAACTGCACCATTCAGCTTATATGGCCTACAGGTTTCGTCGGTGGCGGAACCAACACAAGCTTCATTCAAATACGGTACCACCGTTCGTTCAACTTTCGTGATCCTCGGTTTACCTACTTACATCCACCCTCAGAGAACAGAACGCAAATGAAATGAAATGAAATGTACACTTACATGTCAAACGTGCAGCTTTTATTCTTCGTGTGTGCAGGGACATGGAAAAAGTTTTGTGAGACTCTGGCTGTATACATTTAACATATGCATATTGGATTGCAGTTTTTTGGCCGTGGTGGTATAAACGAACAGTGTTGTTTGTGACCCGTTCTTTTTTTCATGCAACTTGTTCCCTTCACCAAAATACCACTCTAACATTGCATTTGCTATTAATTGGAGAATTCCCTTTAAAACGATTGAGATTATCCAACCCCACGGATTAGCAAGTGGTTCATTGATGACGAATAGAGACTGACAACGGGGAATGTATGGTCAAAGCATGTAATAATATATTGGTTTATAATGAGTTGTGACGCACATATGGGAATTGACGAAGCCAGATTGTATTTAATTTTCTCTGAGGGCTCTAGTGATGCAATACGTTGTTGTTAATACGCAGATGTGTCATGTATATTAACAATGCAAGTTTTGCTTACTAGTGAATACTAGTTCACCATTGACATACATCAAATTTGTGTAAAGAATCATACTGTACTTAATTGTTGAGTGACTCTACCTACGTTAGTTATATAAAATTGTGATGGGCCTTGTAGAAGTTACTGGAAAAATGACTACTTCAGTAACTATCCCTGCAACGGGTTCTAAGACGCCTCCAGCATCAGGCTCTTCAGTGAATACGACGCCGACAAGTAGCTCGTCTCCTGATCAAGTAGTACGGAAAAAGCGAACTTTTGATATAGCTTTCCTTACTGGTCAATCAGAAAAGGAAACCAGCTTTAGCAGCAATAATAACCTCAATTGTACCAGGGCTGGTATACTGCCCGGTCGAGATTCGCCCCCTGATGGCATCAGAGGGTCAAGTAGTAATAACAATAACATAGAGCGGAAATGTGCTCTCTATATTAGTAACAGTGAACATCAGCAGAACCATAGCCCGTACAATCTTACACAGGATGGGACAAACTCTGACAGCTCATCCATCGATGTGATGACCAATGGCTCTTTGAGTGAATCGGAGTCGCAGACACATTCGCCATCTTCATCCATTCCAGACCGTCTAAGTCCACCACCTCGTCCCATTGTCACCATTAATCATCAGCAGCACCAGCTTAGCCGCTCTGGTGCAGCTACGACTTCGAACAGTAACGGCAGCATTAGCCATCGTAACAGTAATAATTCTATCCATGATCAGCATCATCACCATCTTCATCATCCTGTAGATATCAAAAGTAACGGTAACAGCTCGCTACTCAGAGGATCCGGAGGAGCTGGAGGTAATGGTGGAGCGAGTAATAAAAGTCGTAACAATCGGAGTCCCGTCAAAGAAGAAATACGCTTTGAATCTCGGAGAACCATTGACATAAATCAAACGGTGGACTCCCTCAAGATCAAAGAAAATCTCCACTTTTCTACTTTACTACCTTCTTCAGCTGCTCTCGGACTAGCGCTTTCCGGTGGTGGTTCTGCTGATGAATCGGCAGCAGGGAATGAGTCCATGGCATCTGGGTCTGTGGCTGGCAGTGGTAACACTACCCGGACCATTTCTGTCACATCCGGCGCTGATCTCACTTTGCCCCATTTGGCATCAACAATTGCTCTCTTACCGCACGTCGCGAGATTTCCTTTAGGTTTACCTAATCTTGCAGCTGGAGTACTTCCAGGGGGCAATCATATGGCGTCGGCCGCAGCAGCCGTGGGTGGCATTCCCTTTCATGCTAAAATGGAGAAATCTGAAAGTATCAATATTTCATATCCAAAACTGCGTGTTGGACCCTTTCCTGATCCATACGCAGCCCTAGCAGCATCTGCAGCAGGAGGTTATCCATACTCAAATTTAATAAACGTTCCACAGGAATTGAGCAGGCATCCTTCCTTTCCTAATCCGTTGGGGTCCCCGGGAGGAGCAGGAACTACTCCAGGGAGTAGTAGAGGAGTAGGTCAACAGGTGGGCCAGCAACCCCCTCCGCAACCTCCACCATGCAGTATCGGTCCTTCAACTACCCTAACCTGAGTCATGTGTCTTCAGGACGGGCAATCAAAGATAAAGGAAAATGTTTATGCACGCTTTCACTACATTAGCCGTTACTCTAAAGTTGTTCCTTCAGTATTACATAGCGTAGTAACATAATCGGTCTTATAACTACCATAACGGTATAAGGGCGAATGACATTATATAATTTGCAACACCATGTGATATGCTTTTGTACCCTAGTCTCAGCTTCATTGTCAATTATGGTATATATACATATTCTTTATTTCACTCGTTATATACGCATTTTAATGATGCATTGACCTGTAAACATGTACTTTAACCATAATGTTATTTCCATATACAGTTATTTTCTGTCCCACCATGGTTGTATGTAGGTGTTAATTCAGTGAAAGTCAGAAATGTAACAACACTATTTATTCCGGTACTCAATTGTACGGTTTTTGTGCTAATTTTGGGTTTTGGTCAATATTTAGGTAATAGTTACTTTTATCTTTGTAATTACTGTATTTTAAAAGTAGTCAACAGTGTACACCAATCGTGTGAAAACTTTGTTTTATCATGAATAGTATGAAGGAGCAGGAAATGTATAGGTTGGTAATTTTAATTCCGGATTATTGAGCGCACAGTCAGTGTCTACAACTTGACAAGATTATGTGTAGAGCTCAAGGAAGATAAGCTGATTTTTAGGGAGATAAAAGCGTGCTTAAAAGTTGTATGTGTCGAGAAATTAGAACATTATGTGGTTTCGTAACCACTACTCTGTAACAACACCGACCTGTCCTCCCAGGAAGATAAGTATGTTATGTGTATTAAATTGAAAAGTTCATGTACTTATGCATTACGTTTAGCACGATGATCCTGTCTGTGTAGTTTGAATGTAGAGAATATTAAAGATAGATGTAATGAAGAAATCGTAGATTGTTATACAGTAGACTTAAAAGGGAAATCATGAATAAAAAATCGAGTCACTCTCAAGTGTGCACAAACGGCGCATTTCATGACGACTTCAGCAACTTATTATTGCTCCTTACGGGCTGATTCAATATTTCTTTTTACTATTATTATTGTTGGAAATAGTGGTGCCCTTCTCGATATTACCCTTTTCGGGAGTTAAAGCTCCACTTGGTACTACCACAAAATTGTTCAAACTATACAACTTCACACAAAACAGAATCCCGACTTACTTAGCACTCGCCATTCTTGTCGTTTTCAGTGTTCTTATTGCTTTCTCCATTTCTTATCTCTTCTTTTCTTTCTAAGATGATGATGCACTCACTCTCCTACTCGCCCCACACATGACATGGTAAACGCAGTAGAATCCTGTTTTGTTACTTTATTTTATTATTATGAACCTGGTGAATCTGGTCTCGCTGGAGCACTCAACGCACAATGAAAAGAAGGACTATTAAAAGAGAACAAAAGTTTTGACTCGGCATAAAACAAGGTTGATCCTCTATTCTTAAATTTATTGAGGAAAGTATTAAGCCAGGCACATAAGGACCACAATGTGGAAAACTTTAAAGCACAATAACTCCTCCACTTAATCATTGCTTCCTTTTTATTTCTTTAGCATATTCAAAATATTGCGTATGCACAGAAACACACAGTCACACATTCATAAGAGGGCAGACCAGGCAAAGGATGCTGAACTGAAGCGGTAATAATAATAGTTACAGCGTCCTTAATGTTGGCACTACAAGCAAGAAAACGCTACA
The DNA here is from genome assembly GCA_027744055.1 of Callyntrura sp. NNG-2020. Lineage (NCBI taxonomy): Eukaryota > Metazoa > Arthropoda > Collembola > Entomobryomorpha > Paronellidae > Callyntrura > Callyntrura sp. NNG-2020. The sequence goes on from JAHZNE010001879.1 coordinate 22,682, forward strand.
ATGATAATGATAACAGTAATAATATTAAATATGTACATAGCGTTCTATTGTCAAAGTCAAAGCAATAATCATAATGGGAAAGCTAACCCAAAGTAACCCTTTTCCCCAACTTTCCTAAAGAACAAGAAGGGCAAGAACAGCATGGTATTATTTAACAATACACCCTACTTTGTTTGCATAAGGCGTGACCATTTTACTGTGATTACCATCATGATTACTATAACAAAACT
>JAHZNE010001880.1:0-11101 GCA_027744055.1 Callyntrura sp. NNG-2020
GGTCGTCGTCGTCATCGCTGTTGTGAGGAGTGGGAAAAGAGGCATCCACTCTGAGATAATTACAGGTATTATTTACTGGAGACCTTTTAGCACCTTGCGTACACACAAGAAAACAACAACAACAATGGACAGACAAAGCCAACAGGGAATGCATTACACAATGTAGAGGTACCAATATAATGGTAATGAAACAACACTTATTATTTTCTGGGGATGCTGGCAGCGCTCAGTTTGATGAGGACAGAGAGAGAGGGCAGATTTTTGGATGGGTTTCTCTTAAGACAGGGTACGCCGCGACCATACGGAAGGAAAATGGAAAAGGTAATGAAATTTTCGAGAGAGAGAGAGATTCGATGATACCTTTTTAGCCTCAAGTGGATTTTTAACAGACAGCAGCGGAGGGCGAGAGAGAGAGAGAGACGGAGGGTCTTGCCTCCTCTCTCTCTGGTACGTCTGGTACAGGAGAATGTAGTCACTTGACTTGACTCATTCTCTGTCTGTTGGTCTGTTTGGGTAAGTAAGTGCGGGAGTAGGTACGTATGAGTGTATCGGAGAACACAAAAGCCCTTCATTAAGACGAAAAAATAATAGACGTGGTCTTGCTCTTATTTGTAAGGATCTCTCCTTCACGTCTACCCTCCAGAGAAGAAGACGCAAGCCATTACGGACTCTTAACTTATTCATTATTCCACTATTTTGTTGTTCTACGCCAGTCTAGGATGAAAGAAGACGATGATGATCATAATCATCGTCATCATCATCACTACCAGTGTATGCCTGGTTGGGGGTGGTAGTAGTGGTAAAATGTCAGAAAATTTGACCCCAACTGACTTATTTCCTTCTCTGCTATCTCATCCTCTTGTTCATTTTGGGAGACACGCCTTGAAGACGTACCCGTTCACCGAGGTTTTTCCCCTTTAAAACTATCAGACACGTATATACAAACTCCACCACACTCACACGCGCGTTCCAATGTTTGCCGAGAAACCCTAAAGAAAACAACACAAATTATTCATGTAAAAATGCCCCAGCCAACATGCCACATCACACCACCGCACTATCCTTCTTCCCTTCTTCCCAAAAAACTAAAAAAACATACGAGAGAAACCGTAGGAAACAAAAGACAAAGACGCTTCTTTTTTGCATTTATTCCCCGTCCAAAATAGTATTTTTATCATCATCGCCAAATTAAACCTCATTTTATCTTGGTTGATTGGTTGTTTTGGAGGGAAACAAGTTTTAAACGGGAATAACAAGTAAATCTTTTTTCCTCTTTGCAATTTGTTCCCCTCTTCTGATTTAAAACAAAAGCCTGTCCGAAATATTTCCAAGAAAAGAAGACGAGTAGCTGTCTCCATTAAAATTTTGTATTATCCTCCGCACCAAAAAGAAAATTCGTTCCCTCTGCCTCTGAGAGAGAGTTTTAATTTATAAGTAAACTTGTTTCGCTACATACAGGTCATTTTTTGGGCGATGCATGCATAACTTGCAAACAAATCATGATTTCTAAGAAAGATAAAGATGCAAGGTTTTCCAGGAGGAATAATAATACCAACAACGCAAACAGAAAACTGCCACGAGTAAAACCCCTGCTGCATTTTACGCCGTTGCTGCTGCATTCAAAGCGGCTACGTGCGTGCTGTGTACTACGGTGAGAGTGCGACCAGCTTATTCTATTCTTGTGTGAATGACTCAGATTTTTTACCCGATAACAACTTCGTTGCGCTGTTGCGTAGCCGTCGGCTGTGAAATGAATTTTCTTCCCAAAATTCTGTATTCCAACCGCGTTCCCCCCAAAAGCAGCAGTAGTAGTGGCTCGCTGTAATTCGAAACGAATCTCCAAGTGTGCCCACACTCTGCGCAGCATTGTAACGGGAACGGTTGTAAAAGTAAAACGAAAAGCGAGAGAAAAAGTTGTGATTGCGATTCCCGTTGTTGCATGGCCAAGCGGCGTAGTAGTAATTTCCCAATTGATGCAGACTTGCATTCCCTTTAAGAAAAAAGAGAAAGACAAGAAGCGTGGCCGATGATGATGGAAGAAAAACTCCCAACAAAAAAAGCATTTCTTTAGATACGCGGTGAATAGCAAGATTGTGCCGTGGCGCAGACACATTATAAAAACTACACTATCCTTCTTTGAAAATAATGGCACTGTGTACACCAAGCGGTACCTGAACCTGACCAAACCGGATTTGATTTGAGAATAAAAAAGACCTCAGCCTTTCTATTAACGATGGTGGTGCTGCTGGTGCGGTTGTAGAACCCTACAACAACATAACATAACATTGTTGCGTACAATCCTCCCAAAATGTCAAAAACTATGAAAAGGGTAGCGCGTAAAAAAGTCATTTTTATTACGGCTATTTTCCCGGAAACACTAAAAAAGCTCACTCTATGGACCAACTCATCATCATTACCATCGCCAGTCTAGTCTAGCCCCCGCAAGTTGTACAAACACACACACACACACACACTCGAAACGACCACTGTTGTAATGAATACGCAAACAAGAACGCCACAACGCCAGTAATGATAAGTGGTGCATTTTGCTCGTTTGCTAACTTTTCAGAGCGGAACGCAGGACGCATAATAAAATACTGGTTGACAGTTTGTATATACAATAGAAATACGCTGTATAAACAAGCAAGCATAACAATAACCGCCGTGTTTGTGCAAGCGTGGTACAACTTTATCACCCTAATATCGCCCACTCCTCTTGTCGTAATCGATTAGGGAGCCTAGTCAAACTGCAAGTTTTTTGGTAATCAGGCGTGTGTGTGTTTATGAGAGAGTGTGCATAATATGGGTCCATATGTTAACATTTCGATAAGACTACTGCGTGTTTGAGTGTGCACAAGACACGCACATTAAACAAACACCTTCTTGGCACAGCGAAACAAGTCAAGTTTTTCTTGACGCTTGCCATTTCCTCGCAAAAATGGAAATGAACGATGAGCCGAAACCAGAAATGGGACATAATTACGTAATTAAGTTACTATTCATTAGAGTAATGGGTCCCGGCTATGCCAGAGCGGAAAGTACATATGCACCTCAAAAATACAGGTCACCGTCATAAATAAATATAAACATGTGGGAACTAGATAAAAAAAATAATAGGGGGACCACAGAGTAAACGAGTACAGAGAACCGCGACGTTGTTAGCGGTTTCATTAGAAGCAAACCTGACGCGTTTAATTGAAGTCCGGGGAAAATGACAAAGGGATAAAATATAGCACCAGCTTGGAATATTCTTCACTTTTGTAACAAGTACTGTTTTGTGTATCTTGTGCCTACTTGGAATTCATTAACATTTTTTTAAAATATTCACCAAAGGAAAAATATTAATGCGCTCCCAGTCAGAGACGAGGGAGGGCACCCTCCTCATCTTTAAGTGCGCATCTGCATTGAATTAAGCAATTTCACGCAGTCTTTTAAAAATCTCTTCTCTTTTTGTTTTTTTTATCATTTTGATGACTACAACTCGTATCCTTCTTCTCGAGCGGCATCCTTTCTTCTAAACTAATTAAAGAGGTACACCTCCTGTAATTATCAAAGCGACCCGATAAATGAAACCAGAAAAAAGGGGTACAAGCACCATAGCCCAGTATACAAACTCTTCTTCTCACAGTACTTTATCTCCACTTCTCTTTGTCATTATCACTATCATCCTCATTCCTGCTCATCATCATTCTAATCTTGCTTTGTTATGCTCCTTGTAAAATTCTTGTAAAATGCCTGAATTAGTGATGACTTGTCTGGTAGTGGTGGTGGTGTATGGTGTACACCACCAAAAATTGCGGTGGTGGTAATAGCGGCAGGAAAGAGTGACTTCTCACAAGTCAAAAGTCAGAGTCAGGTTAGTTTCTTTCCTTCGGAAGAATTCTTTTTTACATCTTCACAAAAAATCTCTCTCTCTCTCTCAACACAGCAACGTTTATGAATGTGCCGCTCTCTACGCTGTTCATCACTATTGCTCTGCTTGCATGGAATTCAGGCAGGCAGGCATGCATGCCTCATGTTGAAATGCTGTTACCACTGCTGTGGTGATGCATGTGGCACCCTTCATCTTCCTCTTCACCAACGACTCTTATCTCATTCCATCTCTCTCTCCCTCTTAAAAAACCTACATGCATTACCACTTACTTTGCTCACCCAAAAAAGTGCTATTCCTGCTGGTGGTGGTGGTGGCAGCTTAAAATATTTATGTATTCGTGCACCCCCCAATTGCACCGCATCTTTAGAGACAAGCAGATCTCCTCATTTTGAGTCATCGCCGTCATTACTAAAACCGAAATGTGCTCGAGACGAATAAAGCAGAAAAAAGCAGGAGAAGAAGACAACAACTCATTTCATCTTTACAGCGGCCAACTCTACGATACGATACCTAAACATACGCTGTGTGGCAGTAGTAATAGTAGAGACTTTTTTATGCGCGGTGGCGATGGTGTAATGATTTTTTCTCTCTAAAAACAACGGACCTCTCTGTAAGTTTTTTTTGTTTAAACGCTGCCCCAGCCGAGCAACCAGCTTCTCAGAAGAAGGAACACATTCATCTCAAAAACAGACAGTTAAAAAGCATGATTGTGAGTACACAAGGGTGATAATGATAATGAATCATCATCAGAATTCCTTTTTTCCTTGTGATACTCCTTCCCTGACAGTTTTATAAACACATATGGGAAGTTTTTTTTAGTGAACATCCCTCCCCTTCTACCAAATACCCAAAAATCCGCCAAAGAACAGGACCACTGCTACTTGGAATGTACATGGTGGGGTAACCAAACCAGAAGAGTATCAATTACTTTCTTTATCGTTCTTCCCATGTCGTCGTCGTTGTTGTCGTCGTGTGGTAAAAAAGTAAATGTTCGATTATGGAAAACATGTAAACCTTTCAAATGGATGGTTTTCTTCGAGTGAGGGATGGATGACCTGAAATATTTATTGTTTATTACACCCAAAATATTCTTCGCTGCCGACAAACTGGCTCCTTCCGATGGCTTACGGCTGCTGGTATCTTTGCTCGTGCTTGTAGTATCTCAATGTAAAAGTTAAGCGACAAATATTTTAAATTTTATTGTATCTTTATACTACTAACGTGCAGGTTAGAAATATAAGAAGAAACCCAGAAGCAATAAGTTACCTTTGGCCGACTATTTCGTAAAGTACGATACATGTGGTGTGTACATTTCAGTATACTAAATAGGAAGAAAATACCGTTTTTCGTTGTATTCACCCTGGGAAAGGATTATCCAGGTCAAATTATGATAATTAGTGGGTGCCCGGATTTGAGTACCGACACTTGAAAAACAACCTTACCTATTTGTTACGTTTTGACAAATTATTTATTCTTCCTCACTTTTTCACCCTGTCTCCCTGTTTAATCCTCTCTCGCTACAGCTCCCGTTGATTATCTTCTCTTCTTTAAGGTAAAGTAACCAGAAAGGGTAAAGAGATATAAAGAGAGTGATGGCGATACTGTTGTTTCTCAACCGCTCTGTACGCGTTTTCTGCTCTCCCTATTCCTCTTGAGATAATTCTATACCCAAGCTCCACCAAAGTTGAGTGACTACATGACTGTGTGAATGACCCTTAAAATAAGCATGCTTCCTCCAATTAATACTACTGAATAAGCCAGCGTAAAGCATCTACTGGATATCTTTCTCTCTCTCTCTCTCGGAATATTTATATCTATCACTTCTCTGAAGGAAGACAAATGAGAACGAGCTGTTTAGACAAGATGATGATCATTTTCTCTATCGTCGCTATCTTTCTCACAGACACGCAAATAAACACACATGGTGCAACACAGACGCGGAGTCTTATTCACCCATCCTCCTACTTTTATAGATTTATACGGCCACATTTTAATACAGTACAACAGAGGTAGTCGTCATTATCCTTTGGAGGATCATCATCATCATCATCCTCATCCTGTGAAAATCTATATATCTCCGCAAAAGTAGAGACATTCGGGTTCACACACACACATACACGCACACCAGAGATGAAAAAGAAGTACACAGAGAGAACCAGAGCACTCTCTGGTTGACGGTAGCAAAAAAGAATACATTTTAGTTTTGCTTTGATGATTTCTATGACGGTCATGATTATAACGATGGGAATTACAGGATCAAGGATACACATAAAACCAGTGGGTGTAAATGTGAAAGTGTATCATCATCATCATCACCATTATCATCATCATCCCGCTCGCATTTGCTCTACACAGCAAAAACAACATCACATTCAACATTGCCATCATCATCCATTTTACTTTTCGGGTCCTCCAGTTCTTTGTCGTTGTTATTTTGTAGAGCACTAGTGCACACACTATAATATTATGGCCTGGCGTGGCGACTGTTGTGACTGGATTGAATATTCATGCTCCTCTCGTCGTAAAATCAAGCTTCATCCACTCGCCGACTACGGTCTGGTCTAGTATTATACGATCCTATACTCCAGCAACCGTCACCACCGCCGGGATAAAAAACAACAAGATGCACTTTGGTTTCGGGTTGTATGTGTGTAGGAGTATTTCTGGTATGATAATGAATGCTCTCTCCTCTCTCTCTCTCTATCTATTCTCACTATTTGTGTAACTGTTTGGCTTTGGCTCCTACATCGGACGGAACTGTATTATATCGTCATAGCTTGCGGAGAATACACGTAATAAATGATAATTATTGTTACTAAACCATGTAATAACAGAATACCAGAGAGGAACTCTCTCTCTCTCTCTCTCATTCATCCCTTGCGGCATGGCATGGCGCAACACACTCATAATGCTCGTGTTGGTTTCCCATAAAGAAGATAAAACATAAAATAGTCATGATCATCTTGTCCTGGTGATCATCATCATCATCTTTACCCTCATATTGCACGGTGTGGTAAGGGGTAATAGAAGGCGAGTTTTGTATAGTCTATCTATACAGAAAAGGCGTAAGAGATCTAATGATTCAAACGACCACAACAACAGCAGCAGCAGGAGCAGCAGTGCTGCACAACACTGGACACAAATAGAATTCATGGATATGTTTATGAAAGGGAGCTAAACGGAAATCTTTCGTGATACTCGGTAACGAATTCCAATAATGATACGAGGAGGAGAACGACGACGACGACGACGGTGCGAAATAAAACGTTATCTTTGGAAATGTCTCCTAGGAAATCGTAGTACGGACGGGATATATAGTAGTAACTTTCCAGAGACTGACTTTTATGAAGGTGATGTGTGTATTATTCATGGAAAGCGAAACACAGAGCCTGGTAGCGATATAAATAGCAACAACAAGAGTGAAAGCAGCTCAACAAAATTGCGGTTTGGTGGCACTGACTTTTGTGGGGGATTCACAAAACGAGAGATAGAAAAGGAAAAGTTGCTGCTGATGATGATGACGATAATGGTAGTAGTAGTAGTTGCCAATGATTTTCTCTGCTTACCCAGGAAAGTAGCTCAATATTTATACTCATAATTTTGTACATAATTTAGTCGCCTTGTACTTTTGGCCTGACATGTCACTCTCTTTGACAATCTGATTGATCTAAAAACAGCGCGGAGAAAGGGGAAGCACTACAAGGAAAATACCGACAACGACGACGACAACGGTCAAAAGAGAGAAAGGTTAAAATTATGTTTCTTTGTAACAAAACCTAATAATTACTTACGAACCACGTCGACGATGGCTGAGACACGACTTGAATAGAAATTCGGTCGACAAGTCATATTATTAGGGTATCGGTCGACAAAAACCTGGTTCCCGGCTTGTATCTCTATTTATTTGGGGAGAAAAGGCGGTATATCTTCTCCTGTGATCACACATTTTTGCTAGCATCGTTACGGCCTAATTTGTCGACTTTAAAGGCCTACACGCTGAAAGGAGACAGCCGTAAAAGCAGGGAGTTGCTCTACTTGTGTCATCTTAATAGCTGGCGATGTCGCCTGGTGTATTTATTTTCGTTTTCTTTTGACATGGACGTAATGAAGCTTGCATGTGTGTATATGTATATGCTTTTTGCTTCTCTTTGTTACGAGCGTATTTAAGGTGCTTGTTTTTATTCCCATTTAATGTGGAGACTCTGTTTTCTTGAAAGCAATCATTTCTACTCCAAAAGACATCATGTAGACATCTTTGGGCTTCCACTACCACACAACTTTCTTGCAGTGCTGTTAACAGAAATATTTGATGAAGATAATGATAACATTCATGGGACAAGGAAAATTTCAGAACATGAAAATGTTATGACTCTCTAATGAATTAGATAAGGGGTTACATTCTCTAAATGCTGGCACTAATATGATGATTGTCTGAGAGAGTGTGTGTGTGGACTGTGTCCTGACGACTGTATACTGAGTTACAATTATAGCAATTTAGAGCAGGAAACAAGTTTTTAGAGGGAAGATAAGTAAACACGTATCGCGTATCTATCTCCATGTGGATGACCAGTGGTAGTTGTAGTAATAGTTTCGTATATATTGACTATACGACATGCTTGTCTGTGCGTGTATATTTAGGGAGTCTCTAAAATGTGCGTAAAGACACGTTAAAATAGCGATACTCATTTAAATAAGAAATGTTCATTTCTTTTTGCATTGAAAACATCGTTGTCGTCGCTTTTATTTTGTACAGCCATTCTACAACATTTCAGTTTCTGTTTCTCTACTACCACTCATCTCATTTACAACGTCACTAATGACTGGTGTGTACATGTAAATTTTCTTGGCTGTCGAGTGATGTCTTGACGATGGGGACCACAAACCACCCCACATTTACATCCAGTTTATAACATTGTTTTTTACTTTCAACAACTTTCATCATTACAAGAGCCACAGCAAGTAAAAAAAGTAGGTGCTTTAACTACTATTGACGATACTGATGGAGGAGCTGTCCAAATTTTGAAAAATTGATTCTTAAAAAGGGTGGATCAATTAACCACCAGACAAGCATCTATCTTTTCTTGTGTCAGGAGCATTATCAGCAGAGAAGAAGACCAGTAGTAGCAGGAGTAGCAGCTTGTTTTATTTACGAAAACATTAATTTAATGGGTATGTTGACATTTTGCTGGAAGCGGAGATAAAAAACGACGTGAATATAAAGACTGGCGACTATCCTGAGGAAATTGTAAGGATGTAAAAATGATGCATTATTCAATCTTCGTCTCCCCCTCCTTTCACCCCATGCCACATTTAAATTTTGTTTTATAAGCCTCCGGCTTGATGTGGGTATGGCGGTACAAGGTTAAGTGTGCAGAATACGACGATGTGTAATAAAACCCACACAAGACGCCGAATGACAAAGATGACAGAAGTGAAACGAAACAATTTATTTTGGAGTCAACCAGGGAAAAAAGAACAACGCAACAATTCGTGCAGTTGACGGTTTAAAATATATCTACATGGATGTCAATGTATCTGATCATCATTCACCCTTCTGTTTTCCTGGGAACCGCCAATTTTGCCGGCAGCAAAGTGAAATGCAAAACTGTGTGAAACGTTGTCTATTTTTCTTCCTCGTTCTAGTATCTACCACGAAAAATACTCAACACTATGCAAATGCCTAGTGAATTTGTGTGGTGCATCCAATTTTCCCGGTGAGTAGTTGAATCAACGAATTTGACAGAATAAAGATGACATAAATGCTTCAGGGTAGATTGAATTCGGAAAATTTTGTAATCGTAAAGAAACCTTTTTTCAGAGATATGTACATCTGCATTGCATTTTTGCAGGTAAAACAAAAGGATGTACTAAGGAAGTTGTGATTGTGATTGTGATTGATGTTTGTTTGCGAGCATATAAATTCCATGTCAAAATGATAACAAAAACAATTCAAGCAAAATATTAAATTGTCACCTATTTATATATTGACGATAAATTTAAACCTTCGCCAACCTTAAACTTCATCGTTTAGGAATACAATTTCGAACGATATTTTTACCATCTATTGTTATAGAAATCAAATTAATTATCATTATAAAAAATATTTTGGACGTCGAAGTTAAGCATGCTGCAAAATAAATTTTATTGCCACGCTTGTGTTTACAGAACGACGTAAAAGAGGAATTTAACAAGAAACTTACTCCACCAGATATAAGATATTCTTGCTATAGGCAACCGTATTCTAATTAGCCACATCTATACACGATTTTAGTCGGGAAATTTTGCAAAAAACGTGATTTACTCTTGTTCCTTGTCTACTACTCAACACTACTGTCAGCTCAAAATAAGTAGTGCTCCCTTTACGTCACTCTTTGCTTGAAAATAGTTGCTTAATATTTGCATGCACACGTAGCAGCATTATCTTGGCGAAATCATCATAAGATGAATATTCACATGTACTCCCATTTTGCTTTAGGTACACAAACAAAAAACACACAAAAACACCCTACAGCACAACAGCCTGTGAATCACACATTTCTTCCGAAACATCAACTATTCTCCCACTGTTGCTAAAGCAACATCAGCTTTTACAAAAAAATGCTACTTTTCTACTGTTCCAAAAACTAAAAACATTTATGAAGAGTCACTCATAATAATATTTTCTGTCTGTCTTCCCTATTCAATTTTTTTTTCACTTTTGCTCTCTCCCGAAAGAGAACAAGAATTTCCCTGAGAAAAATATCCTTTTTTGCACTTGCCTCTTCTACTTTCACTCTGTCCATTATAAATGTGTGTGCTCAACTTGAGTAATGCATTAAATTTGCCTTTTCTTCTTCACTCACTCACTCACTCAAACATCATCCTCTATTTTTTGCAGACACTTTCCATATCCTACATTCTATATATCACCCATTCTATTATTAGCTTCCATTTTTGTGTCTATCTCCTACACAGTACTTGCTCATCTTCCTTTAGACAGCAGCAGAACACTACATTCGTTGTTGTCATCATCATCCCCATTTTTTTCTTTTCTTGCCACCTTATTTTAAAAGCAGCGTTGTAGATAAGCCCAGATAGAAAAAAAATCTTCCTTTTCTTCCCTGCTTTCTTTTCCTTTTTTTTACTCCCAGAGAGTTTATTCAATTCACCAAAGAAAGCCTTCGTCCTCCATCACCTAACTCAAGGAGCAACAAACCAGGTTAAAAACAGAATAGTGACTACCCATCC
>JAHZNE010001881.1:0-20191 GCA_027744055.1 Callyntrura sp. NNG-2020
TTTTTCTTAGGAAATTTGCCGGTTGTCTTGCCACGACGAAGAAAAAAAATTGGCACAACACGGACGTACGTAAATACCACTCACTGGGTATATATACCACTACACTGCACCTATTTCGCTCTTGATTTCGTTGTATGAACGCAACTAGTTTAGTTTACTGGTTTGTGGTGTGACATGGCATACGCAAGAAAAATAAATCTCTATCTCTCTCTCTGTCTTTTTTTGCTCTGGTTGGTACACAAACGGAAAATCAAACCACAACAGCCGCACACATCCACTGCTAGAACTGCACCAAGAAAAAACGAATAACCTCTTCTCTTTTCGTTTGAGAAGGGCAGTAGCAGAAAGAGTCTTAAAAGACAGAGCTTGTTTGAGACAGGAGCTGCAGCAGCAACAGCACCAAAATATTGATGATGATGGGCTGTGGGCAATTTACAAATAAAGTGTGAGGTTTCTGGCTACATGATTAGGACGACGACAACGACGATGTTACGACAGAAAAGAATCCTTTTCGTGGTGCTACTGAGGAAAGGAGGGGAAGGAGGAGGAGGAGGAGGATGGTGATGGCAAAGTGTCATGCTAGAAGCAGAGTGGACCATAATAATAATAGGAGAATAATGTGCGCAGTAAAATGGTAGTAAAATTTGTAGTGCAACCAGAGAGAGAGAGAGAGAGAGAGAGAGAGAGAGAGAGAGAGGTAAAAGGACAATGCTTTATGAGTAGGAAAAAATGAGCTAAAATTGGGTTAGATTTCCAGGAATTTTGACAAGACTGGTATTTTGCGGGGCAAATTGACGACGACGGCGTGTAATAAAAGGGCTATAATAACTAACAACAATGGCAGCAACTCACGACAACACAAACACCTTTTTGCATATCAGGCAGGCATAGCTATACACATACTCGCAGAGGTATTTAAGTAAACGTTTCGTATTCTACTGCACAAATGTCCAAAAGGAGGACTGTTGGTAGAGTAAAAAAAATGAGATGTTATTCTTGCTAGCGTGTTATTACTGTTTAATAGGATGGTAGGCATATGCCCTGCCGAAATTATACGATATGAAAAATGCAACTTTCCGTAAAATCTTCAATGGTGGCCCGTTCTCTATTTTTAGTTTGCCGTATAACTCTACATGCCGAGTGACATGACATGTCAGGACAATATGGGAATTGACAGGACACTTTGACAAATGTCACCGGACTACCAGTAGTAATCTTTCGGGAACGGTGCTACTCTCTTCTGAACTCCTTCCCGGTTACCTTTCCCCCTTTTACGGCTGTCGTAACCTACGGTTGACTTTTGTTGTACCTTGATGCAGATAACTCTCCCCGGGCGCTGGTTCTAGCTTGCTCACTGAAATTTCTTGGGAAAAAGCCTCGTAATAAGTAATCATGTCGTGTCATGTTACTGGGGTGGTGTGGTCTCTGGCGTGGACGTGAATGGTGGTAATAATAGATTAACATTTCCCATTTTCTCATATTATGTCGTTCTAATAATATTTCTCATCTTTCTACGAATTATGCACTGTACGCCGTGTATATGCCCTCCTCCTCTCCCTTTTTGCACCCAAGCAGACTAGAAAGAAGCAGAGAGCTTGCCGGACTGCATACAGATGGCTTTTTGGCAGGGTTCCATAAAATGCCGTCATTTAAAGCCCTGCTGCTGCTGCTGCTGCTGCTGCTGCTGCTACAGGTACATCACCACCACCATCACCACCGAGTGCATACCTATGAGTACCTATAAGGAGCAGTGCATATTATTACTTCTTTTCATACAGAATGCAATGCAATAAAAGGGTTAAATGCCATTGCTTCTCTCTCTCTCTCTCTCGCTCTCTTGATGTTTCTATCCTTTAAATATTGATGCCCTTCTCTCTGCGACCATTGACAAAAATCCCACCAGAGAGTCGTCTTTTGTTGGTGTGTCTCCACCAAACGTGCGACCAACGTCGTCATCCCTGAAGGAACACAAGAGAAGGAAAATAATTTAAAGAATGTGTGCCATCCAAAAAGCTCCATTAGGGAGAACGTAAGTGCAAGGGCAGCATAAGGTGCACCAGCAGGTGGAGGATATTGGGTACCCTGTAATAATCCCCAAAGGTGAAGTCATACACGAACATTTTGTGGTACGTACTACGTACGTAGACTCTGCTGCAACTGCTGAGAACGATGATGATGTTGATAATGATGACGAAAACGTATTTTACGTCGGTAATTCTATCTCGCCTTTGCGTACACTCTCTTTTCTGCCAACAGCAAGAGCGCTGGCTTCATTACCGGCGATATTTCAACAGGATGGTCGTCGTTGTTACCAAAGGGCATTGCCAAAAGGCAAAAGTGAAGGGGGAAGAAGTGAAGACAAATTATTATACATTATTGTGACAGGATGATGATAATGATTATAATGGGTATAGCGACGTCTATAAAAATATATAAACGTCTTTTTGTCCATGTATCACACCTTATCTTGCATGTACACACACTATGACGATGCTGAAGTATAACAGGTATCGAAATTGGCCACGGTCTGGGGCGACGCGAGAAAACGAAGAAAAAAGTACAACAGGTAAAAATGGTAGCGTAGCGTACCACCTTTATGCTGGTTTTCTGCCAGATATTTTCCGAGAGAAACTCGAAAATCGCGAAAGAGAGAAAGTGAAAAGTTGCGGAGAAGGGGAACCACACACACACGCACACACCTTTTAAATGGCTACGAGCGGCTGTGTTTCGAGGTTGTGGGCTGAGGAAGAAAGAGGATATTTAATTACTATTTGGTTGTTGTTGCTATTTGCAATAAAGCTTGATAAGCAAGTACGCACCCGATATTGTGGTAATGGAAAAAACCCATTTTGGGCGTTTTTAGCAGTTTTGCAGGAAACGATCCGTTGTGTGTAACTTGTTTGTCGGAAGAGTAAATTGGTTTTACGGGGAGAGAAGGCGATTACCTGTGGTAGTGATGATGCGATTGATGAGGCAATGATGCCATTGAAGGAGGGAATAGTTCGGTAATTTGTAATACGAGGGGAATTTAATTGACTGACGTAACCAGAGTCGCTGGGTGCTGGTAGGGGGCATTGTGGGATTTTGGTAGTGGTAGTCACTCGCTGGGAGGGAAGGTGAAGCAGGGGGGATTTGGGGAAAATGGTAAATGCAGCCTTGTGCGGTGGCGGTGATGATGACTAGAGGAATGGATAACCTGAGGGAAGAAACAAGTTGAGAATTGTTAAAACGGGAAAATTAATAAGAAACATTTTAATTTTCCAGCACAGCAGCTTCGTTCCAATTTCTGGCAAAGTCGCAGTTTGAGTGAGGTGGGTAGGTGGTTAAATATCCTCCGGGTGGTGGTGTGGTAATAATTATCTTGGTAAAAAGAGAGAAATAATATGGGAGGTCGCGTTCCTAGTTTGTTTGGGTTATTTTGTACTCGGACCCCCGTGTAAAGGAGAAATAAGCAGGGAGAGCATTTCCGCTTTGGAACTAGTTTTCAGTTTTACGCGCCCGGGTATAGTGGCAGAATGGAAGGGAAATTTCAGCAGAAATATATTAGTGGTAGACCTACTTAATTTGTGATTAGGTGCACCAGGCGGGAATTGTAAAAAAATAATGAGTCACCATAAAATTACGAAAGGAGGAAAATTGCATAATGGATGGGATGCAGTTTCGTAAAATTCTCTTTAATTTGAAAAAAAATAGGCGGGGAACAGGAAAGGGCGCGCAGGTATGCATTTTATTGGGCATAAAAACCAGGCAGTTGGATTTGAATTGAGGAGATTCGCTGTGTGCCTTTTTCTCGCTCGAGTTACGGACGAGGAAGGGTAAATTGGGGTTACTGAGCTCACATTTTCAAACATTTATTTTGATTTCCCACTTTTCGTAAGAAAATCTACAAAAACGACATATCTTTAAAATGAACATTTTACACTGGGGTCGGGTCGTTCATTAAAAATACACCCACGCGTGCAATATGCATATTTTTCATTTTGAAAAGGTGCACCGGAGCCAACTCAAGAGGGCTACTCCTAGTAAGCTCTTTGTTGGAAGTATAGTGGAGGGAGTAAGCGTGCTAAGAAGACATTAAAATGCGTTAGGAAACTAATTACTGCGAGAATCGCGTAACTTTTATGATGGGACGAAATGAAAGCTGAAAATGGGAACAAAGTCGCAAAAGTCAACACGACGACCGAAATATGGAAATGAAAGGGCGATTCAAAAACGCATATCCGTTCTCGCTCTTGTTGCTGCCGCTTGTTTGTCCCATCTTGGTTTAATACAGAGCTTTATTGCAGCTGGAGCAAAATTATTCGCTTTTCTGTAGTTCATTCTCTGCTTTTGCTGGTCGATCTATGCAGCAGCAGCTCGTCCAGAAGCTTGTCCCACTTTCCTGTGTGCTGGCTGTGCGCGGTCGGTATGCCTGTGTCAGGGGTGATGGGAATTTGTTTTGACTGGCTTTTGTGATGATGAAGAAAAGTTTTGTGGAAGAGATGAGTTTGATGTGCATGGTGTAATCAGCAAATCAGCATAGCAGAAGCTTTCCATTTATCATCAATGGAAGGTGTTCGGTAATAACACCCAATTATAATTTCAAAAGATATGGGCTCCAAGTAAAAATGTCCAATGATTAAAATCGCCAATGTTAATAATGCCTCCACGTTATGGGAATGAATTTCTTGGAAATGTAATTTTGTTTTAGTTTTTTTTCAAAGTAATTATACGTGTTTATTTTGTACAATGGTTTAATTACAGACTTTCATATAACTGGACATTATTCGTCAAAAAATTAATAAACATAGATATACGCAAGCACACTGACAATCAAAGTTACGAATGCGGACAAGACCTGTAGAGCAGCAGGAAGATTTGGGAAATTCCACATCTGTCGCAGTTTTAAAAATATCGTATGCCAGGGACACGAATGAGGCAACATTCCATCAAGTCAGTTTCTGTGGTAGAAAACCTCTGAGTTTTTAGTTCCAAACTTGTAATCTGTTTGGCATTTTCTACTACACATTTCAACGTCAGACAGGTTGCATGTGTCGTTTAAATAATTGGACCAAAATAGGGATGTGACAGAAAGCACATCATCATCACAAACAATTTCAAAGAGCTTTGAGATCTGAGTACCTTCTGCTGCCATGCACGCTGTTCCTTTCCCGTCGTAGAATCTCAAAGCGCTCGAAAAAACTTTTCCTGACAGCCGCCAGTTGAAGACGTCTTGCCAAGTTTTGCAAAAAAAAACTTTTCCCTGGGACATGATGACAACGTAATAAGTGCCATAACGAATCTAATAAAAAGTATGAAATGGCTTCATTCTAACCTAATACGCATTACGGGAAGTACCTAACCTACAGCTACTTCACTTTACTTCCACTTTATATTTTTTTATTATGTTTGAGGATACCTCTACCAGCATCAAAGTCCCCTCTTGATATAATGAATCCCAAAATATGCCAATTTCATCTTGCAAATTTTCGCATAGGGAACCTGTTCAACGTTACAAGTGGATTACCCCCTTGTAAAAAGAAGAGCTTCCGAGAAAAGCTTTTTTAATGAAAAGATGAAATAAACTCGTCATTAAAACGTAATTTTAATATTGCTGCTGCTTCTAATCTCGAACAGACTTTATTAATTGCTATAATATACTCACATACACGAAACAGTTAAATATCGCGTTCGTATAAACATAACTTACCTAGAGATGCTTATCAATCTAAGCAATAACCTTGTTTACCACAAGTGCTGTCCTGAATATTCACAGAAAATGACTCTGCTGCTCCAGTAAAGGAGTAGACAAACAAGCAACACGACATTTTCCACGAACTATTAATGCAAACACAACAGTATCGCTGCTACCCATTTACTATATGCTAATAAAATGGTAACGATGTTTACTCTCGCAAGTCAAAATATTTCCGTTAAAACCTCTAAGCCTCTAACTACTTCCTCGAGAAAGACCATCTCTCTCAGAGGAAAAACCTCGGGGAAAAGGGGGTCAACAGGAAATCCCAGATTAACATTTTGGAAGGATGCCCTTCATGCCTATTCAGTTTTATACACCCTAGTAGTTTACAAGTCTGCAATGCCGGCCGTTGAGGGCAGGGCATGACCGTTAGAAACGGTAACGGTTGTGGTAATCCCATTACCAGGGACACCCCCCAAACCTCCACTGGTAATCGAGATTGGGTGACCATTACAAACTAGCGCGGAAATGGTACCGGTGGTGACGGGAGGATGCAAGGTGCCTGCCGTGGTGGCGATGGAGGAGGGTGCCTCCCCCCGAAAGCTGCTGACAAGTAAAGTCCTCTGGCTGCGACGCATGGTCCGGCTACTTCGTCCCGAGCTGTAGTGACTTCGACTGCGGGAAAAGTGGCAGCTGAGGCGGCTGGTACTGCTTCGCATGGAACTCCGAGCGGTGAACACGTGGGAGTAGCTCCCGGTGCCGGTATGAGCGCCTCCGTGATAGTGTCCCCCATTTGTGAGAGTGCCATTCCCCAGATACGGCATCCCCCGAAGATCCCCCCGATGAACAAAGGGGAGCCAGCGGGGCAGCAGACTTTTGAACATCTCCCGGAATTTGCTGTTCAAAAAGGCGTACAGCACTGGGTTGATGCTACTGTTCCAACTGCCCAGCCATTGGGCGAAGGGCATCAGGATATCCACCAAATTCGCTTCCGTTTCGCCAATATTCTTGGAAAATTTAACACGGGTGACTAGTACATAGAGGGGCAGCCAACTGAGGAGAAAAGCGAGGGTGACTATACCCAACATTTTTCGCACGCCATGTCTGGTCCGACGGTGCATTCTTTTTATGGCGGCGCCTGCTGAAGCCGAGTCTTGAGGGACCTTCCGGTGAGAGACGTGACACCAGATGATGAGATTCGACAAGGTAATGAGGACCAAGGGTAGGGAGTAGCAACAGATGAGGTTGGCGACGAGAAAGTAAATTTTTCCGTGACGCTCATTCTCCCACGTTTCCACGCAATAGGAGAGACCATCGCGATTCGACCGGATCACGTTGAAAATGACCGCCCATGGAATCGTCATCAACAGTGCAATTACCCAAATTAAACAAATGGTCACTAGAGCTTGACTCTTGGAGAGACCCCGGGGTCGCTCCATCGGGCGATAGATAGCCTTACATCTAAAAAAAGCAATAATCCCACACAAAACAATAAAATATCTGGGGCGAAACGTGCGTACGTCCGTAATTGAATTTTTTTTATGCTCCATAAAAGCCGAGACAGCTCTTTACATATATCCTACCTGTCCAGTGAAATGGCCGCCAGGGAATACGCGGAAGCACAAACGGAAACTCCCTGCACGTACGCCACACCTTTGCACATGAACGAACCTAGGATCCAGGCTAAAAATAGAAAATAAATGAGAGTACCATCAAACCTCGGCTCCTTTTGGCATTTCTGGGAGACGCCACACCACACCACAGGGGGTCTGGGTAATTGAAGGAGTTACTCGATAATGAACTTGGAGTGTTTGGGAGGGAGGCGGACTTACGAGTAAACACAGCAAGGTAATCGTCCAACCCAAGCTGTGTCGGAGGTACTGCGTGTCAAACACATTCCACCAATTAGCAGCTAGTAACGCTCCTGGGGACTCGCCCAAGGTGGTGGTGTTTCCGGAAAAGGGGGGCTCTGTTATGGTGGGGAGATCAGATAAGAGAAAAAGGTCGTCTCCATTTTCGGCGAGGGGATCCTTGGAAAGAAGGAAGGTGGATAGGTCGGCAGTCCAGTTTGGGAGTAGGACACCGCTACCGTAGGTCATTTCGGGGTCGAGTTGGGGGGAACCGAGGGAAGTCCAACTTTTCCCGGGAGAAATGTACTCTTCTTCGGAGGTCGGGTTTATAGGGGAAACTGGCAGGGGCCAGGGGGATAACAGAGGGGAAGAAATGTCACTTCCGTAGGAAGCCCCTTCATCGGCTTCCCAGTTGTAGGGAACACTACCCCCAAGGGGATTTGGGTAAGGGTCACTGGTTGTTACATCTACAGAAAGCATCACTGCTTTTATGGCAATTGAGTTTCAGTTTTGGGCACGGCTAGTTTTGGTGGCATTTATTGTTTCTGGAGTGGTTCAGTTTTTGGGAGTATCAACTTGCCCCACTTTTTTTTACTTTTCCCGAAAAAATGCTTCACTGTTGTTATGGGTGCTTCACGGGTTTTATTAGGTTTCAACAAAATTACTTTTTTTATGTTTGCTTAAGTTGTCTCTGCACTGCTGGGCAAAATTTAGTCATAAAATGTCAGTTACTTAAGAATTTTCCCTTTTTATCTTTCCTTTGCCACACATCCACACAACCTTAACTGATGTTTCCCCCAAATAGCCCGCAATTCACTCTGTCAAGTCCCTGGAAATTTACGAGAAACAATTGTCTTGCAGTTCAAATCTGGAAACGAATGCCCAAGACAATTTTAATAATGAAAACTGGGGAAACATTGATCCGTGCAAAAACAAAATTAGGATTTCAAGGGTCTTCATAAGTTCCGCATCAAAAGAATGGGTCACTAAGTTCGAAATGGCGATTCAAATAGTTCTGTTTATAACTTCAGGGGCTACTCAAGACTGCATCAAAAAATTCACTTTACTTTTACACGTAATCTCCCGCACTCCCCACAGACGTCCCGGGCAAACCAGAGAGATATTGGAATTTCGCGGAAGTTGCCCCAAACTCAAATACTCCTTTAGTATTAAACGACCCTTCAAGGAATTTTGGCCTTGAATAACGATCACTTTTATTAGAGTTGCCTGGCCGCTCCACAAACACGCGCTGACACACAACTACAGAGAAAGTTCAATTGGGAGAGGTGAAGCAGAAAAAAGGGAAACTTGTTACCCCAAATAATTGCACACGGTTAAAAAGACTTCAAAAGCCCCACGGAAATGACCATGAAGAAACATCTTTTCACTTTCTGCCTGACCACTTGGGAAATTGTTTCCCTGGAACACAACACCTGTGAAGAAACAGCAGCAGCAGCAGCGGAAAAAACACCTCAAGACAAGAGATTCTGAAAAGTAGGAAGGATGTTCCCTAGAAAGCGGTTGAGTGAAGACTGGTCGTTGGAAAGAGAGGTGCTTACCTTTTTAAGGGATCGTTTGGTGTGGTGCACTACCAGCAAAATAGGAAAAGGACAGCGAGGAAGGAGAAAAGCAGTAGTAGTAGTAGTGCTCCAACAACTGTGTGGTACAACTTTCACCAGGAGAGAAAGCGAGTGTTTCCCTTTCCCTGGAGCAGTGGTAAGGAATACACAAGCTTTCTCTCCCTTTCTGGAACAACGCAGAGAGCAGGAAAAGCAAGAGTCAACACGAAACTTCAGCAAGTGTTATTGTCAGCGTTATTATTATTACTATGTATTTTCAATAGCTCTTGTATCAACCTACTTAACAAGCTCTTCCGGTAGGGAGCAAGTTTCGATGGCTCTTGTGTGTGTTTTTTTATGATGGTTTCAAGAGTGACGTAGATCCTTCGGGGGGATAACAAAAGTGTTTATGATACTTTGTGTTGGGATTATTACTGTTCATCACGGGTGGATTCGACATTGTGGATAGCGATGACGTGCATATAAGAGACGAGGTTGTAGCAACAGCAGGAAAAAAATATTTTGGCTCCCATTCAAGACACTTTTACAAATAAGCCATTGTTCGGTTTTTGAAGGCATATATGGAGAAAGGTAGATTATTTTCTGCGGCAATATCATTACCTTCCCTGCCATAATTTGAGGAGGCTGTATATTCCCTTCATTCAATGTCAATTTAAAAGGAATTATGAAATTTAGCCGTTTTGCAGGCTTTCGTCAAATTTGAAGGGGAATTGACCATTTCACATTTTATGCATAAAACAGTAACTGCGCCAAACACAGTTTGACACGTTCTCTTTCTTGCTTTTTTTATCAGAGAAATGGAGAAGATCCCTTTGCCCACCTTCTTTCTCTTGGGTTCTTTCTGTTTGGGGGGGGGGGTAAATTGTAAAAAGAGAGAAAGAAATGTCTTATGCCACACTCTCAGTGTTTCATGTTATTTCACAAATTTATGCGTGCCAGCAATTTCTCTGGTTTTCATTAGGTCTTTACTGGCAGGAAAGAACCCAGCCGGGGTTTTTTAGGAGCTTTACAAGCAGTCCTTTCAATTGCTAGACAAATTAAAGTACTAAAACTTTGTCTCTTGTCATGTAATTCCGTTGTGTAACACAAGCAAAGAGACATAATTTGCAGGAAACTTGTAAGCGGAAGCTTAAACAATGACAGCATCGCGCAGCACTGGGGTGATAAAAAATTTATTTGGTTATGCACAAATAGAACGTGATATCGTGCTTTCTCTCAAAATTGAGTTGTGTACGGAGTACGGAGTATCATTACGTAACTTAAATCTTTTCTCGTTGATTCCTTTATTTGCTCATGTATATTACTTTTTCCAAAGCTGGAAACCGAAACTGGAAACCGTTATAGAAGTTATGAGCGGCATAAGCGTCTTACGAGAGTCTCAGAATAAGTGAAAAACGCACTTTCAAAAATTCATATTTGCTGTTATATCGCCCGCCCATCATAACCTTGAAAACAGCATGTTCTTGAAATTTAATTCAATAACGGCGAATAAGCTGGTACAACCGGTGTACTGAAGGGACGGAATTGAGACAAGTCAGATAGAACTAACGACGGGAAAATAGTCGATAAAAGGGTTCATGTGGTTCAGCGTAAAGTTTCGAGAAGTTACTAGCTCGAGCTCGGTATGGTGTAGCATTATCACACCAAATTTTTATCGTTACTACATACTAATAATTTGTTCGCACTTATCATTGGACAATTCGACAAAAAATTCAATTGTTGGAAGAAAGTGAATACTTCTAATGTAGATTATCACCCGCGGAGAGAGACAAACATACATTCAGCTATTTCTAAAGCGTCAAGAAGCTTTCCCTACTTTAACCATGCAAAAGTTATTCAAGGTGGTTGGAAATACCATCTCTGGCGAATACACCAAATTTTCTGGTTGAACGTTGACTTGTATAATGTTTAATAAAAATCCAGCAACCAACTGACGAATACATGTTAAATATATCATAAATAACAAAAATGTAAGTATGCCGTGACGTAACATTTAATATATGCTCAATGTTAATAATATTTTACACACCCGTTCTAGGCGTTATGTATAATGTCATTTTGGGTTTGTACAAAAGAGATTTAATGAAAAGTTTATCCAAATTAAAAGAAACGCTATTGTTTNTTCTAGGCGTTATGTATAATGTCATTTTGGGTTTGTACAAAAGAGATTTAATGAAAAGTTTATCCAAATTAAAAGAAACGCTATTGTTTATATAAACAGTGTGAGAACATTAAAGCGTAAAAATATAACGATTCTTCTTACCCAAAAATGTGCCACACACGTCCTTTTAGGTGAGATAATTAACTGACTAGGTAACTACCTAACATGTCATTTACACCAAGTGGTTTCTTTAACATAAAAGTAGCAATTCGAACATGGAGATCGCGCTCCTGAAAAATTTCTCTGCAAAACCAGTGTGCAATAATTTTATCAACGGTTGAAATTTGGAAATGGGGATATAGATACAATACTGATGCATGTACTTATATTTGCATATCATACAGTGTGCACATATGCATACGTGAAAGTCATCTTTTAACCAACAATCCTTTAAGCATGTCCATGTGTTTGTGGTGTGAAGTACTACCTTTGTAAAATACCGCTTTTGCAAAGAAATGTTTGCAGATTTGCAATCTGTATGTTCGAATTGATTATTTTTATGATAGCGAGAACCTCTAGTGTAAATGACATGTGAGGTAGTTCCCTGGTGAGATAAATTGGAAACAAGGCATTTCTGCACAAAACAACATTCTATCTTTGTTTAAAAGGTGCATCTAAAGGCTTGACACTCTTTGTGGAAGAATCCTATTTAAAAAGTTAAACTCTTCATGGTACGTGACGGTGGTACTTGTGGCAAACTGCAACAATTAAAAAGAGTTTAAGTTCTTTGAAGGCTACCGCACCACAAAATCAGAAGTACCACTTCTGCTAGAACACAATTTTCATTGAAACTTCTCTGTGATGACGAAAAACAATACAAAATGTGATACAAGGGCATATCATAAACAACAGAAACAGAAACGGGTTTGTATAGAATCGTGGATAGAATGAAAGGTTGACGAAGTTTTGAATGCCGTTATAGGAGTTGAACAAAAGTGAATTTGGGACTTTATTTATAACCAACCGCCGTAATGTCTCAATGTACTTTTGCGTGGTTATGTCGGATGGGTAGGTAGGATTTTAAGATGACATAACTTGATTGGTTTTTTCCATTGAGTTGTCTCTGACAGAATGTTTCCTGAAAACGGCTTGTACACGAAAGAATATGGTTGATCGCTGGGACTACAATAAGTATGCCTGAACATTTCATATTTTTTATTTTTCTTCTGAAGATATCAGCATACTCTTTGATAGAATGCATAGAAAAGTTTGCTCCTAAATTTGAAACTAGAACAGGGTTTAGCCGGGTTGCGCTATAAGCGTGGGTATACCGAGCATTTTCTATTCTGTCAATCACAACCCTTTCGAATGTAGATTAACGTCAATACAGAAAGAACGCTTCACACAAATGGTGTTATATTTGAAACCCCCCCCCGAAACTTTTTAAATTAAACAACTCACCTGTTTAACATACAAGTTACGCCTGCATGTTTTCGTAAGGCGTTAATAAATTAGGAGTAAAAGTTTCCCAGAATATTTTAGAAACGTGTAGGCACACCTGTTTAACATACAAGTTACGCCTGCATGTTTTCGTAAGGCGTTAATAAATTAGGAGTAAAAGTTTCCCAGAATATTTTAGAAACGTGTGGGCTAGACATGACGGTAAGTTGTAGTCGAATCAATAGGTATCGACGACGTGGAGAGAAGGAAAAACTTTCCTATACGTAGGTATTCATATTTGCATTTACATTGCCAACTTTAGAAGAGATTAAAATTCTGAATAATTTACCACCGTTGCTTGTACATTTCGCATACCTGTCAGAACGTATAACCCAAATTGACTGAATAAACAATGTTGTTAGGAAGAAGTGTACTCATTATGGCCAAACAGCAAAACCCGCTTTCCCAGTCTCTGCGGCGGGAATGACAAACACAAACGTGAAGTTATCCTCTTGTAAACAAAGACCTACGTGTCAGATTTGCCCAAAAGTATCCGAGTATTTCGTCTCCCATATTTCTTCCCTTGAGGGATCTTCGTCGTTCTGGAAGTTTTGAAACACGAAAATAATACAAAGTCGTCAAAATTTGCACACAGACAAGCCCCCCGTTCACCAATATCATGTGCGTTTCACGTTTCAATGTGCAGTGCCAAGACCTGCTGCCACTCCGAAGAAGGTAAACATTTCTCCCTTTTCAGTGGACAGTTGTGCAGCTCTGGTTTTGTGTGGACGCCACACTTCCTCTCATGTTGCGCCTTTTATTTCCCTGGCGATTTAAACGTAACCCGTGGAAAGGATAAAAGTAGCTTCCTCCCAAAATATTAATCTTCCGCAGATATCACGTCCGTAGGAAGAAACGATTACCTCAACTATTATGTAATACAGAGGATTTGCTGGGCCAGTGCTGTTCAAATATTTATCTCATTTTCAATTTATCATACGGTGAACCTCGTTACCCAGTCATCTAGCTTTCACCATGTACAAACCCTTTGAAACACTACCCGAGTGTCACGAGAGAGAAAGGTGAAAGCAGGTGTGTATTAGTATTACTAGCAAGTATGCAAGAGCAAAACAAGCTGGTACATTCCCTGTTGTCGATACATTTCACCTAATCCAGTTTACCGTGCAAATGAGGAAAACATCCCATCCGGTTTCAAACAAGTGCTATAAAAATCCCAACAAGCTTCTGCCACTGACACATCCGCTGGACATGAAAGGGGACATAAAGTACAAAGAAATGGGCCACTGAGTTTCCCAATGAAAACGTTCCTTCAGGAAATACAGGGTCATCGAACTGCCCATCATCGGAGATAGAAATGATAGAAAATTTCCGGGGAAAAGTCTAAGTTGTCCCGGTTGTTTGATCACACTTCCATATCTAGTCGCACCGCAGCTGTTGCTGTAGTCTGCTTTCTCCGCTGTGACACCCTTACTGCCATCTAAAACAAAGTTAGTTGCAAAGCAGAGGAACCACACGGACTAGGATACAAACAAAATGACAAAGTTTATACCAAAGATGGTAACAAACACTTTTCAACTGTGTGCCGTCCCTGCCACCGCATCACGTAGACCAAGTAGCCAGACAGGGCTTGATTGGCAGATCGGCGAGTGCCGTTGTTGCTAGACTAACTTCAACTATGCTATTTTAGTGTTCGTTAGATAACTTTAGAAAAGGGTAAACATTTCGTGTGTGTTGTTCAAGGAGAGTAGGAGAAGTAGGGAAATTTTACTTAGGGACGTCGGAACTAGGGCGACGAGGGGGACAGTTTTACTATGTGTTCCAATTTTTTTCTTTTTTTTTGAAAATTTGTCCCCCGGTACCAGCAGCCCGGATTGTGCAGCATACGCTCATTTTGATTTGATCCTATGCTTTTATTTTTTTAAATACGTTTTTGTTGCCAACACGTGCAACCGTATTCAAAATTTGCTCTTGCTACCTGGAATATTTTTGGTGGTGAATGTTTTACAGCTTCCGGAAAGTTTCTTAGAATACTGCAGCACAAACTAGTACGTCTGTAACAATATTGTTTTTTCTGCAACTGACTGGAGCGACCACCTCAGTCGCAGGCTTTCACACGAGTCGGTGAAAGTACATTGACGAACAAGACTATAAATAATTTTCCCTTTTCTCTTCCCGTCGCATTCCGTTCTCGCGACTACGAATTCTCCAATAGAAGGTGAAGTGGAAGACGACATTTGTTATCATCACAGACTCCCAGTCCGCATTCGAGTAGATATCTGAAGCATTTTGCGATTCATTGCGATTCAAGCTGCGGGGTTTGCGGTTGTACTTTTATTTGCTTTAGATGCATGTGAATTTGGATTGATGGATTTATGAAGCTGCAAGTACACGATTACTTGGGTTGTCCCTGCTTTAAGCTTAGGCTTTCCCCGCGTGGGATTAGTAAACCCGATAAGAGTGAATGACCATGTGGGTGGTGGGCTCAACCCAGCGGCAGAAATACAAATAATGCGGTCGTCCTAAACTAAAAGTGAGGGAAATACGAAAACATTGAGCTACAAAACGGATTAAACATGTTCAATCTACATACCTATGCTATCACGGGACTGTTGTACGTATGCAGCCTTGGCCATTGTTTTCATGTGAAATTGTGAGATGACTGGTGTGCAAATTTTATTCTTGTTTCAACCCTTGAAAATGATCTAGTTTAGTTACCTAAATAAATCAACGTAAGTAATGAGACAGATAAGGACTAGGTGACTAAAGTGGCATTGCAGATGTAAAATCAATTCCATTGAGATGTCAATCTACCCAGTATTTTGGTAAACAAGGAAAACTATTAATGAAATATGAAGGACGTGAAAATACAGCTCCAGGAATAGAAATGCACTATTGAATACTTTGGACGTAGCCGTACCCGACGGCACTTGGTTCTTGGCGCCTACATCAACATCAACATTCGGAGTCCATGTTTACCTTTCAGAATACAGAATACTGACAAATCGCCCAACACAATACCAATCATCCAAAGTTTTCCAAAGAGAAAGTTGGTTTTGACGCACTGGATCTTCTTTTTGTATACTGACAAATCTAATTATTCTGAAAAGTTGTACTTCCTTCATGTCTAAATTCTTTCCGAGTTGAAGTTACTTCGAATAGAGTTTTAGCCGGGAAACATGTCACTGTTTTGTTAATCATAAGCAGGTCTCATTTCCTCTTTTGTTCCGTTTCCATAAAACTGCGCTTCTTTCGCAAGTAATTTGTCGTATTCCGTTTTGTAGCCAGACTCGTTGTTGGCACAACAGGAAACTCATCCTAAAATAACTTTCTCTCCAGCAGAATAGTGAAGCACCCAGCGGAACTGTGTATGTAGCTGGTAAAAACATTGCAGTAAAAAGCTCGTCCATGAACAACGTGCTATACCGAAAAATTCTGCTTTCAGTTTCCAGTTTGTGCCTGTAGGGGTATCATCTCTGTGACTGGTTCACCTTGTACTTCTGTTTCTTCACCAGACAAGGCATCCAGGTATAAATGTTCATATCATCTTATGTTTGTCTTCGTAGCGAGTTCAGGGAACTTCCATTTGCACATAATACTTGCAATTTTCATAAACATAAAGAGGAGAAAACTGGAAGAAGGAAAGTCATTTCTAATATGCCGAGTACTATTTTTTGTATTAGAATTGTAAATGACAACAGGTGTAGGGGTGAAAAGATAACACGCCTATTTCAAGAAATTGAACGCTTGTTTGTAAACAACTATAGCATTAAAGAGTAATTAAAGTTAGACTTGGCGCCACGGCGAAGGCATTTAGATCATTTCCTTATTGCTGACCTTGGTATCCTTGTACAAAAATGAAGATAGGCTGAATATGAGCAGGAAGTTGCTTAAAAATAAAAGTCCAGATGGAGTCAATATGTATTTAATAAAGTAGAGCTGAGAATATTTGCGCGAATTTCCTATAGGATGACTAGAAGAAAATCGAATAGAACAAAGCGAAAAAGCTATGAACTATACAAAGTCCATCCGGACAGCTAGTAATAGTCCTATGGGCTATGGGTACCTTTTCTGACCAACCCTACTTCCCAGTTCCCGGGTCTTTTCAGACAGCTTTGAAAAATACAAACTTGAATGAGTCGTTTAAACTGGATTTGTCCACCACATTGACTGAAGGTCATTGCTTACAAGAAAAGGAGTCCATTTTGTGTTTATCACGGTAGTACGGTTCCTTGCATGGACAACACTGTTGTGAGTTTAAAAAATATTTGAACCGATCACGTATGATTTTATGGCTTTTATTACAACCGCGTACGTGCAGAATAGTAGGCAATATGAGCTTTTACTTCTGGTTTGATACGTGTTAAAATGCTGCTACCTGACAGGTGGAACATGTTGGGATTGTGAGATAGGATCATAGGTACTTTTAGTACATCGGGAAAGATAAAGACTGACTGTAGCTCCATTTGCTCCAATGGTACGAAACGAATGTCATTGAGAGACTTGTTGTCTGTTACTTTGATGTAGACAAATCCTGTTTGCTTTCCCTTTTCAAATTACACGAAGATGTTCTGTTATTTGGGTGCTTAAGGACATGTGCAGTCGAGGGGTTAATGTTGAGATGCAACTGTAAAATTTGTCTTTGACCTTCAAGTTGCAGGATATTGTAATTTTATTTCATAATGAAGAAAGAGATTTTCATGGAAGAACACTCTGAATAAAAATAATTACGAGTTTTGGTGATAGCAACAAAAGCAAGTCGCATATTACTACTACTACTACTACTGTAAGACCAAAAACCTTTGTGCCATAACGTTACATATTCAAATATTGAAGGGTTTAATAAAACTGTTACAATGTAATGCTTTATATGTTGGGCTTAGTTTAAAATTCCTCCATAATGAATATTTCTTAAACAGTCTAATTGTCTCCAATTTGTTTAGTTTCACTTCGATGCCTATCTATACTATATAATGTGGAAACCCAATAAAACATGAGATGTTTGTTCGACCGTTATAACAGATTCGGGTTTCTTGCAACAGTGTATTGCTTATAAAGCTCTTTAAAGGTAGCGACTGAGAACAAGTTAAAAGAAACTCAAAGTAAACAAGTTCCAACCTTTGCAATTATCAAAATATTTTATTTCTTATATAGTAGTAAATATAAAGTAAACAACACAACGTTTGCGAATATCGTTGAAAAGTCTTCCAACTAGACTGAAATTTTATGATATCCATGGCACATTTCATTTTAGGAAAGACAACAGAAAATCGTAACAGACAGGCATGGCGCTGTAAATAATGAAAAGGTATTAATTTGAGCTTGTAGCTTGCAAGCCTTTTAACATTTACCCAAAAGTACAACAAAGCAGCAGTGTAACCCTCCTTTCGTAATGAAAAATACTACTTGAATGCTTTTCTAAGAAAGAGGTCTAGGAATCTTCTAGGAGTAAATAGTATTATTAAAAATTGCTCTGTATGTTCAAAATCTATTTACGTTGATGCTAATGTTACACTGCTTCACTAATGGTTTTTGGGTTGTCTATATTTTAAAACTGGTAACTTTCTACCATTTTCTAATCCTGTTCAGAAATTTTGACAGGCACTGTTGACACAATGCCTACTATGCAATTGTTTTGTCTCTTTGCAGAGAATCTTTTCCAGTAATTTATCATCAACCTTTTGAAGCCGGTTAGAATGGCTACTCATAGTAGAATTGCCACCTGAGTCGTTTCTTTATTGACCTATTTGACTTCTAAAGATAGCTTGATAGATATTGTATACACCAAAATGCTTTAAAACGTTGTGAGGTCCCGTAAAGCATGTAATATTGTATGGAAATATACCGTGATCTACGATTCAATTGATCATGTATAGCAAAATGCTATGCATGCTTGATCTGGCTAATGAAAATAGAGAAATACTCGTAGCTAGAAAAACTCTGAAATATGGTTTTTAGATTTGTCCCGTTAGAATAGGATACGTAAGCCGTGCAAGTTGACTGGCGTTGGAAACGTCTTATGAAAAGAAATTTCAAGTTTCCAGAAAACGAGAATCTTTTTGGGAGAACACTCGACCAGAGAATCGTCAGTAAAACATCAAAACAGTAACCTGGGAAAGAGAATAAAATAACAACTGATGATGATAGAGATTATCTCCCGGTCTTGCAGGATTGCTATCTCGTTGCATGTATTACTGGAGGAACAATAGATTGCAACGTTGTTCAAGATTTTTATTTATTCACATCCAACTAAAGTTGAGTACTTATGCTTTTGCATAAATGTCCTTTTTAGAGACTTCACAACGTTATCTCCAATTAAGACCGGTTGTCTCTACAATTAGCTCTGGTTTTCCTATGAATTGAATTGAAACGTTTATTTGTTGTAATTGACACATTGAGGATGATCAAATTTATAACTAAGAGGACCAATGTTCTTCAACGGTTTATCATTGTCATCGGATTGCTGGTTGCCTATATGCAAGTCTCTTTTTTAATACCGTTGTACTTCTATTTCAATATTCTGGTCGTAGGACAAGGACATCACCAAAAACTTCGTTAGATTGTCTACTCAAAATGTTGATTTAAACTTCTATTGAATGGCCAAGGTCAATTTTCAATTTTCATAATCAATTTGTCCTCGCCACCAGACATAATTCGTTGGAACCACTCAAAAACATGTTCGTTCCAGATGAAAACTTTGACTTTAATGCGTCACATATAAATTACCTCATCTTGTTTGTTTGTGTTCTGTTCACGACTACAGCGTTGAAATTTCAGGTGGGTGAGAACATCACTGAATCCATCTCGTTCTCACCTTTGCTTGCATGATAAACAATCCTATCCTGTGGGGGCGTCTTGCGTTGATTTTATACGATGAAATAAGAGTTTTGCAAACTTGTATTGCGTTTGTATATGTAAATTTAAAAGTCACAAAGTTTGTTTTCGTTATTGTACAACTCAGACCTCGATAGTAAAAACATCTTGTATTATTTACATAATTTATTTCCAAAATTCCTACTTCGTTTTAGCTTTTCCTCAAATTTGGTCGTTGCTGTAAACACTTGCGTCATTGTTGTTTGCGTTTGCTTACGTCTGTCTCAACTTGGAAGACTTACAGCTTGTATACATCAAAACAGTGCAGTGGCATCAACTCACAATTACATAAACAGATTTACGCCAGGAAGAACTTTCAGATTGTTCAAATATTACGACTGAGCGTTGGAGGTGAGAAAAACACTTTTCCGTATCAAAGCAAGGAAAATCATGACTTCCCTATTACACAACATTTCTGCACATAATAATGTGTAAAGTTTTACGTAATATCTGTTTACATATCTTTACAAACTACAGTATTACAATAAAAGATATAAAAACATCCATTATTAGCACCTTCTTTCTGGAAATTTATATATGACGCATAAAACATACACATATTTCTTTCTTTAATACTGAACTGTCAGTACAATAATAATCGAAAGATATTTGTTCAATGTTCACTACCTTGCGGATAGTTTAAAAATCTTAT
>JAHZNE010001882.1:0-28530 GCA_027744055.1 Callyntrura sp. NNG-2020
AATGTTAGACGATCAATATGGTTGCCATGCCTCACGTGTATAGTATTTTTAAATTATTGCTATTAAATATCCCCGATTTCACGCCCCGAGTCCCGACTATATGCATTAAAATTGTAAATAAGTAAGTTTTGTCGATGAGGAGAAAATTAAAACCAGATGCTTAACGATGTGTTTCTCCTTCCAAGCTAGTTATTGTATGGATCAACTGCAACATCAAGGGCAAACGAAACCAGTTATCACATCATATCTTTTATTTTAGGCACGTGTGCGTCGTCTTCGCCTCACTGTTACCCTGCTGTTATGTTATCTCAAGAGTACTCTCCTCGTTTTCTTGTTTCGACTTACGAATTTGAATGGGAAAGACTGTTTCGATGGCATTAATGAAAACGATTTTCGTATAAATCGACCGTATGATGACGGCAACATCCTAATGTTGGTTTGTTTCATGTTCCCTAGAAGAATTCTGGTGGAAGGAAAATTCATCTTCTGTAGACTATTTAAATTAATCCAATAAGCTGGCATTGATAAATCAGAATCAGTGTCGTCTGGATACACCCAACACATACTTATAAAAAGTAACAACGGTATATTTGGCACTAAATATTCTGGAAAAGATTCATATTCACTGTCAGAGTAAATCTATAAATAAGGAAGAACGAAATAGTTAAAATATAGTATGATGACCAATTAGTCTGCAAGTCTGCACTCTGCACCGGCTCCTGTCTCTTCTTACCACAAACTACAGTTTGTCTCATTCATAAATAATCAGTCTACCAGTTACCTATAATGCAAATAGGTACTTTCTATTTGATTACCTCAGTCAGTGTGCTTCTTGTCGTAAGTAAAAAGAAAATAGAAATTTCCTCACTATCATATATCTTTCTTCAATGGGCCTGATCAACATGGAAATACGCTGTTGAAGCATTATTTATTTTGAATTATGTAGGCTTGACATTCTCCAAATTAAAATTATGAGTTCCAGATTTGCTATATATATATTGGTGCACAAACTGATAATGATAAGCCGCTCCTAATTAAGCGGGGTGAAACAATACATAATGCAGACAGCAAGAAGAAAGTCGTCCATTTATAAACATGAATGACGATTCCACCATGAATATTTGCACCTGAATTAGTGTCTTGCTTCTGTTAAAGAACAGACTATCACATATTCTCAACTGATTTTTTTTTCACATTTCCCCCCTAGTACGATCGTAAGTGTCGAGTGATGATGTACATCCTGATTAAAACAATGCAACGTACTTTTGCCTCCTTCCTTGCCACGTACCATGTACCAATACCGCACCGACAATAAGTCTGTCCACAACCAACTATCAGCAACGGATTTGGGGATTAGGGAGTCAGGGCTGGTTATAATCTTCAAGCAAAGTATGAAAGACAGGCTATGCTGTGGGATCTGATCTGACATAAATATTCAATTTAAACATTTTTGTAATGTGCATTTGTTTATGTAGTTTTGTCTGAAAGTTTTTATTCTGCTGCTACCGCATGCAAGCATGATGAAAAGTAGAGGAAAATTTTAGTTGTGGTTATGATTATATGAGTATATGAAGTTATTTTATTAACTTTTTACTTTAAACGTGTATGATTGTGTATACACATAGCTATAAACAGTCGTCTTGCATGAAGTATAATGAAACTGGCGATTGGCGATGCTTGGTGGGTTTGTGCCTCTGAGTGCCGACAAAATTGATAAATGATGTGTGCCTGACTTGGCTTCTCAGGATAGAATGACAGATGATGAACCTAAATGAATCATCCTTCCATCCGTCCATTCTTTTATGCCATGACATAACCATAATAACCATTTAAAGTATGTGCATTTACACATGCGTATTAAGATCTTGGTTTGCTTG
The DNA here is from genome assembly GCA_027744055.1 of Callyntrura sp. NNG-2020. Taxonomy (NCBI): domain Eukaryota; kingdom Metazoa; phylum Arthropoda; class Collembola; order Entomobryomorpha; family Paronellidae; genus Callyntrura; species Callyntrura sp. NNG-2020. Next base: position 1,878 of record JAHZNE010001882.1, read on the forward strand.
TTATTGTTATATGTCTTTATACCATATATATAGTATGAGGTAGCCCAAAACCACCATTTACACAAATAAACTATGGAGGGAGTGTGATTGAAGATCATTGTAGAAGTTTAAGTTTGTTCTCTCTTATATGTAATGTATGTAAATACAAAAGGAAGGAGGACAATTGTATGTTGGGCTTTGGGCTTCGGAAGGACGGTTTTGTATTTGACACGGGCGTGGAAGCAAATACTAATATGTACATTGTTTAAGTATATTCCCATGATTGCTCTTTTGTCTGACCCCAAAATAATAATATTGGTAAAACAAAATGCGTTAGAAAGGTTCACTGTCAGGCTTGCATAGTTTAAAGTAGATGTAAATAGATGAATCATTGCGTCTTTTGTAACCAATTACAAAAATGGTCCCTGGCATATGTATAGCAATAAATGGCTGACCTTTTTCGTCAATAATTCTTTTACTTGAAATATCCACGCGACAACTATTGCCATAATGGGAATGCAAAAAAAGTTTTAATAGTAATTGGATAAAATAGTATTATCTAGGTACACAGGAACTTGGGTCCTGTTTCCATCCAGGAATTTTTCGAAGCTTGAAACAGCATACGAATAAATCCATTAAACAGAAAAATTAAACTTTTTTTACACCTAGACATTTTAAAAGCCTTTGATCCGTAGGTAAAATAGAGGTTACGAGATTTAGGGACCCAATATTATTATGGCGAAAAGCATGAAAAAAATATAAAAACCCTAGGCAACGGCAACAAAAAACAATTTTACCGAAGATTTTTTTTCATGCTTTTCGTCATAATAATATTGGGTCCCTAAATCTCGCAGCCTTTAGGCAGGTCCATCCGATGAACAGACAAACCGATGTTATGAAAACGAACGGTAGAATGGTACAGGTTCTACAAATATGAAGAAAGACAAAGATGTTGAACACTACACTACGAAAGCCTAAGTAAAACTTAATCATTGTATCGCGTACGCATATTGCATAATGAAGAGCTACTTCTTCCTTTCTATGACCAATCAAATGCGTAAGTTATGCATGTTGTCCAGTCAACTGCCAGCAAAGATGTGAATGTGAAACAGTGAGAGAGCATAAAAGGATTCAGGATTAACCGGAAGTAAATGCGTCGTACACTATCAGCTCCCTTGTCAGTTTCTTTTTTCGTAATTTTTTATTATACAACTTTAGTAACGTACAATCTTCAACTCTGTAATGAACCTCATTTACAATGTAGTTTCATGATGCGTCTCATGGAGCCATATTATTACCCTTATGATTCTTGATTAAATATACACATCTGTAGTGGGGTGTGGTGTTAGTTAAGAGCCAGCATAGTCCTATACATTTTGGGATTATTTATGACCTGCTAATCTTTTGATTTCTGTGAAAATAGATTCATTACTGTCAGGCCAATGTTCGTTACCACAAAAACTCCAAACGTGAAGTTTGTGCATACTTCAAAACATATTTAGCCAAGCAACCAGGAACATTTTTTTCTCCATGAAGAAGTGGATTGCTTCTATTAATAACTCTTTGGCAGTTAAGTAGGTGTGTTTAAGATCCATAAATTGTGTAATGCACTTCTGCACGAATAGCAAGAGTAGAGAACACCGAATCTATGAAGAAACTAGAAACAAAATTGGATGTTGCTACAAAAATTAGTGGTTGTGTTAGTTCCATTTTAACCATGTTCTATGATGCTCGAACTCCACTCCACAGTGTTGCTGTTATCATTACTAGATATAGATATGCACATATTTACAAATCTAAGTATAATTTCATATTTGAATGTGTATTAAGTTCAACTGACAACTGAAAGGTTTCTATTTATCTATCATGTGTCGTGCCTCTATTTATTAGTTTAAAGTAGTAGTAATAGCATAGTTTAAAAAAGCATAGAATCAACTAGTGCAACTGTGTGTAAAACTACTGATATAACCGCCACACCACCATTCAAGAAAGAGAACATGTTAAACAGAAAGAATTACGTCAAGAAAACATCCTGGAAGGTGGCCGTGTGACCGACTTATATATAATCCTTGAAAGTCGAAAGTTTCATTATTATTTAATTGCCTACATGACTTTTCTTTTTCCCTTCATTTCTTCCTTTACTATGCGTACTTAGTTAAAAAAATAATTTTAATATTACTGGTCTTGGTCCGGTTTGGTTTTTGGTTTTATTGTACCATTAACAGCTTCACGCTCCAGCTCCTTTCAATTCATATCCTCATATGCAGCATCAATCGGTACCGTTTCAGCCGTATCCACATCAGGGGAATTCCCACGGTTCTCCAATACTAGGATCATCCTCATCAATCTCCTCAGCGGACGGTCATCCCCCACGCCACCGAAATCCGCTCAGTGCCCAAGCATCTCCCGTCCCAGCATATGAAAACGTACGATGGGGAAGTGGAGATTCAGATAAGCCACCCCCATTACCTCCTAGGTCATATCCGAACTCAGCGTACCAACTTCCACATTCACAATCGCCAGGGGATCAGCAGCATATACCAGGAGGGTATCCACCTCCACCAGGATATTCGCCCCACGATCCGCTAGCTCAGGTATATCAAGAAGCTGTGGTAGGGATAGGATATCCTCATTACTCTTGCTCATGTTGTACCTCTTCTTCGACTTCTCCAACCACCGCTAACAGACTTTGCAAAAGTTACTCTTGTCCTTCTGCTAACTATACAACTAATTTCCAGAAAAAATTCTCATCTTCCTCCTTCTCCGCTTATGACGTAAGTTTAATTCTTAAAAACTACAAAAACGCGTCTTAAGCAGTGTTTTCCAATAATGAAAGTAAGTCCTTTGGACAAAATGTATTTCCCCCTCTTTTCCTCAGCAGTTGTTATGTGTATGCCTTGAACTGTATGCTTTTCGATTCTCCTTCTCGGTTGAGTATCAAGTTTATTAACTATTATGTTCATTACACTAATTTTCTCTTTCCATTACTCAGTCCGATAAGTGTGAGACGCGAAGGCGTTTTCAACGTAACTATAACAATTAGAAATTTTCAAACTTGCTTTCATCCCATTGAAATTACAAAGTGACAATTTGGCAAATTTCTCGACGCTGGTAGTAATCAACCCTATATATTTAAAATACAATTTGAAAGTATGTGTTATTTTTATTAAACGCGAAATAATGGATTTGTACTTTGTCGTGATACACCAAGCGTTCCCTGTTTCATAGAGTGGAGAATACAGTGATCATTTAATGTTATTTTAAATTTCATTTTAAAATTTCTATAATCGTAATCTTTAGAATTTATATGGATAATAATCATTGATGTAACCTGCAAATACACGAAAATGCAAATGCGTGCATGGCTGCTGCAGCGTCATAAATGTTATCCTTTTAGTTTAATTCTTTTACCACTGTAATACTTAACTATAAATATACTAAACTATTTTTTTGCCATTCCCTCACATGCCTAATGTCATGTCATGCTAAAATAATTAATAATGTACGTAATTTATGTGTAGACAACGTATAAAATGTTATTTCTATGGTGTGCGAAGTGCCAAGTTTCCATATTATATTTAGTTGTCTTGTCAAATTGTCGTAAGATTCATATGCGGCCTCGAAATGAAATATTCTTGCTCATACGGACTTGTACTTGGCACTACTAGTATGATTATGAGGAAATAACAAGTACTATTTCTTTCATTTCATTAGTATCAATCCTTCAATCAATAGTAGTTGAGACTACTTTTGCACTTTTATATCAGATCTGTTGATTAATTAATGTTTTCTACTTGATCATTTGATGATTTTGAAATACCTGCATTTAGCAACTTCCTGTATAACCGCATCAACGATTTGTAGGAATCTTTACGAGTATAACCAGGTCCGCTGTTAATTTTAGTGCGCAATATCTTTTTCTTCAAATATTTGAATTTGGAACGAGTCTTATGTATGGCACGGCAAAACCCTGACCCAAAAATTAACTACAGCTCAGTATACCTAATTTTCAAGAACAACATATAATACCATATCAATTTTTTCTAGGAAAATTATTTAAACGCTGCTTTAAATTGACCATATGTCATTTCTCCACAGCAGTGCCATGTGCATGAACTCCATTGTAAGCATTTCTACAAGGATACATACAAATATACTTACAAATTGTAAGTTACAATTCTAAATTTTCATCAGGAAACAATAATAGGAAACAGCACAGGGCTAGAATTTGGAACATGTATAAATGAGTAGTTTATCGTGAAAATTTGGCAACTCGAACTTGTAGAAAACCGCATAAATCATTGAACTTATTTTTGCGATTTTCCTTATTTTTCAGATGACAAACAACAGTAAATTGTGCAACGCTGGTAGTCCACTGCAACAAACCCACCACCGAGCAAAGTCGAGCCCTGATCCTGTGGCAATGCAGAAAGCACTGAGCTGTGCTGCTGAAGGTATGTATGCAACAAGAAAGTAAAGTGATATCTGACCATGCTAAAAAGAATAGGACGACTAGAAGTAAAGAAATGTTCCAATATATTGGTGGAAATGTAACGGTTTCGGTGAAAGCAAACATCCTAATAATCACGTGAGTTCGACGGAGGAAAAGTTCATAACTGTATGACTTTTTGGTAAATTATGCCAAAATCTCTATCATATATGGACTTTTCTAAAGGGAGTTTCCTGATTTCGCTCATGAAAAAAGTCAATTGAAGTATAATTTGCATACCACAATATACAACAAACTAATTATCTAAATAGACAGGGATAATTTGCAGAAGTAGTAGTAGTTAGTAGTAGCCAGTATGTAACAATTATTCACAAAAAAACGTTGAGCTGTTCCATAGTATTGTTCACCTTTGAAATCACATTTTTTGAATAATTAATCTGGTATACTTACATTTATTCTACACGTAAAAATTTCCTTACAGGTTTAAAAGTACCAAGTTATAAGTAAGTGTTTGCTATGATTGCAAGTCTGGACTAGCGCTGAATACGTTAATAAAAAGTTAATTTAAAGAAATAAGGCGACAAATAATATCGACAGTACGTCTGCAACATGACTTGGTAGGGTATTATAATCAAAGAGTTAGTGATCTCAAACCAACTGTAGTATTTACCAATTTCAGGAGATTTGAATTTTTATGTATGATGCTAAACACAAGTCTATTTTTTCTTTATCATATACAGGTTCACGTCGTTCAGATTCTGTGAATGATCTGAGTAAAAGCAGTAGTCTAAATTCCAAGTCTCGTGGTTCCTCAGCTTGGGGAGATTCAGTTGATGCTACCACAAATAATCACCTAAGTCCTCCAGGAAGTCCTCCGCCTCCGTATGGGAGACAAAGTGACAATGATAGCAGTGGATTTGGGGAAGATAGTCATACTCCAAGCGGCAGTGTACGTGATGAACAGCTTGTGCTAACCCAATTATTTCCTAATATGCATACGAAATCTTCCGAAACGTCGGAACGGTGTTCTAGAGAAAATTCCAAGGTTTAAGAGGAGAGTGGAATGTAGTGGAAAAATAATAACGCGGGAAATATTTTCATGCTCCCAAACATATTCCCTTTACTTAAAATTTCGTTATTTTAGCGTCTTATTTAGTCATTATTTTATTTAAAAAATAGTTGGATTATGTTAAAATTCTAGAAAATTCATCAAAACGTTCCTTACAAGTTTGAAAAAAATGAGTATAGAGAAATGTTTGCTAGCTTCCATGGAAATTTTGAGATTTTGGAAGATTCTATATCACCGGCGGGTTATTGCTTTTATTAATTGGCTATTGTTTTGTAAAAGCATTAAGTTTTGCTTTGTTCATTAAATCATTAAAGAAGTTTAAACTGCCGCATTGCTTATTAAAATGAATCATTCATTCTTTTTTTGCTACAGGTAAATATTTCAAGTATAGATATATTTTCGCCAAAGTCAACTTTAGGTGCCTTGAATTATCGGCCTAGCAGTAATCCAGCTGCTGACATTATTTCAATGGAGGAGGATGACGGCCTATTCGCTGGAGACGTAGTTCTTCCGGTATTAATAATTATTAGTTCAATTTAACAATGGAATCATTTTTTAAATTTGATCTTGTCATTTACATGTATTAATTATTAAATGTATTTTCAGAGCGTGTCGGGGAAGCAAGGGCCGTACAGTAGTCTTTCAAAATTGCTGGAACATAACGCACATTTAGCAGTCTTTATAAATTATGTGATAGATAATAGACTAGATCCAAGTAGTTTGGTAAGAAATTTTAAGTTGAATATGCAATTATTTATTCCTACATTATAAGCTATTTAGTTAAAGAGACATGCCTGGTAATAATTTTTTGTTTTGGTGTGCAGCTATTTTATTTAATTACCGGCTTAAACTTAGAAGATGGAAGTATTAAGGAGATGAAGAGATGGTGTTATGAGATTCATTCAACGTTCACCGCTCCCAGAGCAGTAAGTTTGAAATATCCAGTATTTGTCACCTAGTTACCAACATGTTTAATCATTCAAGATTACATTTTTAGCCTCTGCTTATTCCTAATGTTGCTGAAAACATCGCTACCGAGATCGATGACGGCTTGTTACACGAGTCCGATAAGGAGGAGATGATGCGACGGGTTCGTATTTATACATGCATAGTTTTAGGAAAGTATAAATATGCCATAATGCTTATATTGTTTAAAACGTTTTTTTTAAATTGCAGGTATTCAGAAAAGCAAGAAATAAGGCCAAGGATGAGATTAACAAACAACTGGAAGAATTTTGCAATAAACGGACAGCCGGATTAGGGAGCATGTTTGGACCTCCAGATAATCAACTGGAAGAAAGTATTAATGATCCCCTGAAACAACAAAAAATTGTTGAAACCTATCTGCTTCCTCGTCTAGATCAGTTTTAGTATGTCGATATATTTAAACCAATTTTATACGTTATTTGATAATTACATGTGTTAATGGCATTGCAATATGTGGCCGCATTTCCAATTGTATTATTGTTTCCAGAGGGTAAAAAGGCACACATTAAATGAGTTTTACATAGACCGCGAAAATGTAGATTACACATGTACTATTAAACATCAGGTTCCAATTTGATAAAAGTTACGGACCGCCAATTTGACAATTTTTTTGTTCAAATACTTTATGCTGGTGGCCCATAAATATATTTAACGAACAAATTTTTGACAAGTTTGCCAGCTTGTTGGACTTGAAATTTTATGAAATGTTTGTCAAGTTAGAATATATGACAGTAACATATTTTAAAATAGAATATCGTAACCGTAACACCATTTTATAAAATTACATTTCCAACGAATTGACAATTAGTCACAAATTAGTCCATAGTAACCAACATCATAACTGTTAATTTCTTCAAACTGTCCGCATTTTGTTAAAAATGGATCTTATGAGTAGAACTGTTTTATGTATATAATATTAATACCCTTGGGTCAATTGTCTGCGTTTAAATCCAAATAAGCTAATTAAATTAAGTCAAATATTGTCGTTTTCTCTCTATTCAATGTGCCATTAACATGCTCAATCGATAACGATTAATACCTCATCAAAACAAAATTTAAATTACAGTGAGGATTATGACAAGAACCAAGACGATAAAACTTTTGCCGTCATGAATGCAATTGCTACAGTTTTAATAAAACAATTCGGTATTCGAAATCCGCAGTCAGGCAGCTCTGTGATCGAAAAGTGCACAAGCTTTGTGTCAAAGGAAAAGTCAATAAAAATGAGACTTGTGAACAAGCACACAAAAAAGGTATAATTTTAATATTTATCTTTAAATTTTATTTCACTAATTCGTACATCACATAATTATAATATTTCCATTTTTTTGTTTCCCAAAGGTCAACTTAAACGGGCACCACCTCACACCACAGTTTTATCATTCTTACACTGAGTGCAATATTTGTTCAAAACTTTTATGGGGAGTCGGACCACAAGGCTACCAATGTGTTGACTGCCACGTTAATATTCATCGTGGTTGTATGAATCATATTCAAGATAACTGCTTGGGTACAAGTCAACGAAAGGACAAAGCTAACGACAAATTTAGAAAATTTAAGGAAAAAATTCGGCCAAATGACCCTCTAAAAGAGCAGAGAAGAAGAATAAACGGTACATTAGACTACAACACTATTCTGTTTTGCACAGTTTGTTACATAAAATTAGATGTGCAAACATTTTTGCTTTCTTAATTACAGCTAAAAAGAACTCCGATGAGTCTAATTCTTGGCTTTCCTCAGGAGACCTCGATCCAGGTAAGAAAAGTTTATACATTCTATTGGCTTGTTCACATCAGTATATTTGGAGGAGCGTTAGCTGTTTTGGTTCATTTCATAGTATCATGGTTTCTGAGTGCATTAATATATTTAAATCAAAATGTACAACTGCAATTTTGTCTATACATGAACAACTACTTGACGTTTGCGTATGGGGAAATTAGGTATCATGTTTAGTCACCCGTTTATTTGTCAAGTACCGCAAGTAACGTCAAATCAAAACTAATGCCTCGATTGTCCTACAGTACAACATACACGTTTTATTGTAACGCACCATCCGCCATACACAACAGGTTTTTATAATGCTCTTTTGACGATAAATGTTTGTTTTAGGAAATTTACGTCAGAACTTTGCATGATAGGTTTTTATGAGATGCATCAGGAACGCAATATACATATATCAGTGCAAGTCAATGACACACGTGTAACAGTATTGGCTACGTACAGGTATCATTTTGGGTTTTTAATTTAGCGTAAAAATGAACAAATGAATGAGTGTATGCATTGTGTTATTTAAAGGAAAACCTATTCCAAGAAAACTAGTTATTCCATTGCTGCAATGTTGCTCCACGGCGCTAACAGACCACGAATCCATATTCTCTTGCCTTTTACGGCCCACTCTGATATGAAATCTTAAGTAGTCGAGGCAGTCGTCTAACTCCTTGTGTGAAAGATTGAAGGACATCACTGGTGTGCGTTGTGTGGGTTTGAACTGCTAAAAAAACTTATAAGATCATCGTGTTCCTATTATTATTTCTTTGAGTCCTGGCTGTTCAACGCATTGGCTAACATGAAATCAATGTAGTTTGTACCAAAGCAGCGCAGGAAGTAATTTGCAACAGACGGTGTACCAATATCTACGTACATATTACGTGAAAATCAAATGTCACACATTCTTGGGAAAATAAAAGTCCTCTTGTCAAATAAGGAAGCCACCCTAATACTTCCACTGTGTTTCGGTGTCTCCTACAGTTCCTGTCTTTCTCTGCCTACTTGGCTATATACTACTATCCTCGTTTAGAACTTTCGTGGAGAAAAAATACGCTGTACGTGTGCCTTTTCGAGGTTGGTTGCAATACTGAAAGAGAACAAGAGTGAAGAAAGACCTCTCTCATTTTTCTAACGATTTACAAAAGCGTTGGTTTTGTACGTGTAATCTTTACTCGTGTTTTGTGTTTTCGATGAAACATGTTCCTCTTTCTATGTATCCGTGTGTGTTAGAAACTGTTATTTTCTTAAGATTTCGATCCTACCACATTTGTTCAAGCTATAAAAACGTGGTGATGGTTACGTTGAAACATACCAGGAACCAGTAGTTTGCACAATTTGCGCACAAAGCACTCGTTTACTCCAATACTTCCAAATTTTAATTTCGGCAACGATCTTTATACAAATTTTATTTCATCTGTCAGTTTGGTAGCAATGTGCAACCAAATTGTTTCTCTGAATCATTGAATTAAACCACATGCTTCTGAAATAGTTTTTCGGTAACCGACAATACTACATTGTCAAGAGTGCAATTTTAATTTTGTTTGGAATCTAGAAATATGTCATATGTTGTCTTTTCTATATTTCATTTCCTTGTTCTTCCGATTTTACTCCCCCGTCCCCAAAAATGAGAACAAGTACGGTTTTGGTTATTTTTCATATTTGTTTTCTGCTCCCATTTTATATTTCAATATGCAATGCTAGGTGCATACGACAATCCTGCTTACGTATCACGTTTACTTTTTTCAGAGATAATAGAAAATTTCCCTTGCGTCTGAAAGGCTCAGTGTGATATGTGATGCATCATGCTGAACCTCTGTAGAACTAAAAAATCAGCTACGATAACATTTACACTTTTCCTTTGCTTCCCCTTCCCTGTAGAAGGAAGGAAAGTGTATATATTTTCAAAAAGTTGGAGATCCGTATTTAATGATAGTGCTTTAGCTGCTGTTGCACTACGAGTTGTTTAGTTTCTGTCTTCTGTATTTATATTACTTAATAACAAAGGGATGGAAAGAAAGAGAGGGTGGGATACTGTTGGTATATGTGTGTATTATGCTTTCCCCCTTTCTCTCTTATCTCTCCGGCCTAGTACATTGCTTGGTCGCTTAGTCATACCAGCGGAGTAGAGCATATTACTTTTAATATCATATGAATTTTGGAATAGGTCTAGGTAGGTATAAGCATTCTCTTTTTCATATAACTTTCAAAAACATATTTCTGTTGAAATTTCTATTTAAATTTTTTAAATACATCATTTCGTACATTTTCTCACATTGTTGCAATGGAGGATTAGAATATTTTTTAGACTAGCTAAAATCAGCAGTAGCAAGTCAACAGATTTCAAATTGGGTAAAAATGTGTTTAATTTAGGAACAGTGCTTATATAGGTTATGTTTAAAAATGAAACTTTCTAAATAAAATAAAAACCTGTACTAAATAATCTATCGCAATCATATTATATTCTTAATGTTCAAAATTATGCGTGCAGATTATTTGAATTTTAAATAGTAGGAGGATGTTCTACCTATAGGAAGTTTTTAGAATGTATAGATGCAGGTATGCTAAAGTCAATGGAGATCTTTAACAGCGAATTGTATTGTCATCATGCCAGTTTTGAAATTCAAATTTTCCTTCATAAAATTGGCATTTCTAAAGTTTATACGTATATATACAGATACAAATATATAACTTCTATAGCCGGAGATTAAGTTAACTTGCCGGCTTTGTTCAACTGATGCTTCCTTCGAAAACTGACTGTAACTTCAGTTGGTGAAAATACATGTAATATGAATATACTCCAAATAGGTAGTACTAGCATTAATATTGGCAGATATGCTATGCTAGAATGGGGGTAGTATAAAGCTGTAAAACTTTACTCTCGGGTTTGATGGAAATCCGGAAAGAAAAAAAGCTAGTAAGACGAGGGGAAGTAAGTATATTGTAAAATGAAATGGCTTTGTGGAAGAAATGGTAGAGAGATAGTACTAGTACTATGTAGAGAATGTTGATAGACGCATTGGGAACTTCTGTGTGTGTTGTGTCGTTGTATATACATTTTTACTACCTACTATTTGTTTGTATACCCAACAAATAAATGTATGTGGTTGGTATGGATGGAGTATGGACTACGGACTGCTCCTGTATGGCAAAGTTCTGCTGTTCACGTTCTCAGAGGCACACGACAGAAACAAGCCGGAGGAGAAGGGAGAGCAATTTATGCTTCAAAAGGTAAAATGTGTGTGAAGTGTACAGTGCGGTACAGAGACGGAAACTGAATACTTAAAATTTTCTCTATAGTTTTCACCTCTCTCTCGCTCATTCACAGTTTTAGTTTGAGACGATAATAGAGAAGGTTAGTCGCAGTTTGTACGTGTCGTGGTGCCTCTGCATAGCTGATAGTGAAAGTTGCCTCCAGGAGAAAATGATGTATTCAGATTCATCACATATACACAATATGCTTGCCATGCATCAATAAAAATGAGCCGGCTTAATAATCCACTTACGAAAATATAACGCGTACTCAGGGTGTCTTTTTGAAAGGTTACGATTTAGTCATCAGACACAAGCGACTCTTCACTCTCTACCTACATTACATCATATTATACTTCGTAATGGACATGGACACACTACTCGGTTTATGTCTTTCATCCACTCAACCTCTCACTCCTCCTCCACATCTACCTTTAATCATAACGCTATAAGTAACAATCAGAAACTTAGTTGAGTTCCGTCTATCTGTAAAACAGCACCACCTACATGTTTCGTGGTTAGTGTGGTGGTGTAATATAATGATAATACGACATTTTGGCAGTGTGCACCTTCGTTTAGTCTCAGCCGTGCCATATACGACCCACTCGAGTATTGAACGAATGTGTAAAAAAAGCTAAAGGGAGAAGAGAGATAAAAAAGTTATTGACCACGACCATAATTTGAATAGCCGGTAGCGGAGAAGTAGTAGCCGGTAGTTCCTGCTGTTGCACTCAGTTTAGCTACTGTCTCGTTCCTTACAACCACCGTGTCATTGTGATGGAGTAAAACGTACGGTTGCATGTGAAAAGTTATGCAGTGAAAGTTAGTTTTTTTTTCTTCGTTACGTAACAAGTCTTTCGGTGTGTTGAAACAGGAAGAATTTATATTTTGAATGAACCGCGAAAGGTAAAAGTATACGGTTATCGTGCATTCGTTCATGGCGCACTGTAGTTTTTGGTTTATTTTGACGATTGTTTGACAGTTATGATTTCACCCGTGTTGCTTCTGTGAAATTATATATAGACCGTTACTGTGTCGTTCTTTTGTGATGGGTGTCCTTGTGAATTGTAGCAAAATTCTTCCAATATACAATATATACGTATAATATGTGCCTAAGATACTTTGTTAATGAAACTGGGATGATCATTACTTATAACTCCAATTTTAAAATTGGTTTTCAAGGTTTATTACAATATGAGTAGTAATAATTTAACAAGTAATAATGTTCTATAGAAATGGAAGGGAAGATGTAAAAGGAAGACGAAAAAATATTAAAGATTGTCCGTACGAAGAGTGACTAAATACTGTATGTAAGGCGAACAAAGCCTGATAAATGCTTTTTTGCATTGCCTGCCACTCTGGTAGTTTGTATGTAGGCAAAGTTTAATGATGTTTTCGTGAAATCATGCTATTTTACTGCTTGCACAATACGCAACAACAAAGAATGCAAAAAATGTTTCGTAATATGGTATCGTATAAATGTGTGTGTAGAAGTACAAGTAGTATAGTGTCATAGTCATAGTATAGTAGAGTCATAACAACATGATATAGCGGCAGACAAGGAAAGAGAAGATGAACATTGTGTCCTTGCCTTGTTCGTTTAGAGAATTGATGAGCGAAAAAGCGCAGCAGTAAAACTTTTATACATTTTAGATAGAGTAGCTTATTTGGTACGCAAACAAAACAGACTAAAGTAAAATAAGATTTTTTAAAAACATTTTGTACTGAACGAATGGCAGCAGTCAATCATGTAAACCTGACATTCGTGCTACCGACAGAATTTTATTATTTGATTTTATTATTAGCATCATTATTATGGCTTACTTACATGCTTATGTGTAAAGCAAATACAGCCATATATAAGGAATGTTCTTTTTAAAAACATCTATACTGCATACCTACAGTTGTAAACTATTTTGATTGGCATTGTGAGGTTAAGGTTAACAATATGTCTAGTTTGTAAAGCGGGGTTACTGGGAGATGTGGTGGTGTCGGTCGGTGGTACCAGAAAGGCGTTTTTGGTTTAAGCTGCATTCATTCATTCTCGTTACTCGTTTTCACTGACACACAGCACAGAGCAGTAAAAATTCAAATCCTCTCAGCATAGTTATTTTACTCCCATATATTTTACTATTTCCAATAATCCAAACCAGCGAATTGTATTTACTTCCTCTGTTTGTGTGGGTAAATACCCAAAGATACCCATAACAACAAAATGTTATTTTACGTCCGTCTGTAAGTTTCTACGTGTCGAACAATGACTGTGTCGTTCAAGTTTTAGTGGAGCGCAAAAAATTCTCTTTAACATGAATCTGTGAAGTTGTCTTTGAATCTAAAATGATTTTATTATGTGTTCCTTCCTCTTTTATTTTGAGGACGGTGACATTGGCCTTGAAGACCAAGGAAAAAGTTTCTGACTTCGTTTCTCGTTTCTGTTATTATATTGTGAGGCATGATATGTATACTGCACGAGGAACTAAGCTATAGGTTAGAGGGTGTTTGCTATTCCCTGGGAAGGAAGCAAACTGAATGATCATACCGCCTATACGAGAGGAACAAAAAGGGATGGAAGAAACAAGAAGTTAGGAAAAAGTCATTACGTGTCTGTTGTTAGTTGTTGCTAGAAATATTTTCCTCTTGAGCTGTTCCTCTGTACAATATCCAATATACCTTGTACTTTCGTGATGGGTGACATGTTGGTTGCTAGTGTTAAAGTAGGAGTACTTGTGATGTAAGATTTCCTTTGTACAATTGCAGAGAAAATCAAATCATATGATGTATGAATGTATGCAATAGAGACGGATTGGGGTTGAGCTTTTGGGGTATTTGGGTATGAAAGGTAAGGGTTACCTCATACGTGGTGGGTATAGGTGTTGTGAATTGTGAACGAAACAGAAACTAGACTGCAAGCTGCAAGTAACCTTCAAATTTATGGTAAATGTATGCAATTTTGAGTAGCTTGCTATTTTTTATGCTCAAAGTCATCAAATATTACTATTTTATTACAGCATTTATAGTAGAAGTATAATCAGCCAGAAGGTATAAAAATAGTATACAGGCAGCAGACATAAAACTTACAGGCAATAATAGCGACAAAACTTGTAACATTTAGTTAATACACAAAGTAAACTCTGCATTTCTTTGCTTGATTATACGTTGCAATTCCCAGTTACATATCTGGCAAAACCTTAAAAATAAAAATGGTAAAGGTTTTTGGCTATATTGCGGGTTTTCCTTTGAGTCAGTTAACTCAAGTGACATGGACGTGAGCAAGGATTTATTGTTTGGAGGAATAAGAGATAATATTAGTATTAGTGTTATATTGTGTATAACAACCGAGAATGTGTTGTGTAGTGGATCGGAAGGATACAAATCAATTGGTTTTGACAACGTTGACTTTGTATTACTACGTTAGTTTTTTTAGTGCACTAGCGCTAGTGTAATGTGCCATGTCCCTTTTGCTTGCTTTTAACAAGTGTCATGTTGAATGAGATGTACGTACACCACACATATCTGTGCCATACTGGAGGGCGTCGTTTTATACGTGTCCAAAAGTATGCAGTATCCAAAGTAGAAATTAAAATTAGTTTTTTGCTAACTTGCAAAGATAATAATTTACTAGGCAAAGTATTCAAACTTCACAGTATACTAACAAAGAACTTTTAGCATAGATAAAATAGAATCAAAGCCTTCGTGCATTGGATATCGTAAAAAAATGTTCATGAGGTGAGGTGAGCAAGTTAGGTGAGATATCTGGCAGCGACGATGTCAAACTCCTTTTCATTTGTATTAGAGCATTGAGGCAGTCAGGAAAAATCTGCATGATCTAAGCCTCTCCTCAAACTAAACATGAAATCACGTCTCTCTCTCTTTCTCTCTCTCTCTCACACACACATGTAAATGAAAATTTAAGCGAAATATGCAAATCGTGGTAGAATGACACGATAAATCCTTGTAAAAAAAGGCACACATGTGCTATGCAAAAGCTGTAGAATGCAGAGTTGACGTATTAGATGGTTCATGGGGATGTGGGCAAAATGTGATGCCCTATTAGTATTAGGTGAAGCTATGGAAATGGAAACAGTTAACCAGTATCTCTTGCCAAAATCAAATGCGAACAAAGTGAAGCGACAGAAGTAAATAGCGAGTGATTCTAGAAAAGTACAATTTCTTGCGTTAGCAAAATAGAGGAAAATGCCGAAATTGCAACGATAATAGTTGTTATGCAGAATGAGTATTATTACTAAATATACCTTTGCAATCTTTTCGAGAAAAGCAGTTTTGTTGGAAATGAATTGACTTATTTCATCACTCTCTCTCTTAAACGAAGACGAGATACAATAATAATGTGATGTTATAACTCGTCAGTGTATACAATACAATAATGTTGCATATTATACGGTGAAGGAAAGACAGAATGTTTGTTTTTAAATTAGCCATTCTGTAATTTTATAGCGCTATTTTACTCAGAACTTACAAAGAGAGATAGACGAATTATTTATCTGTTCTACACCTTGTTATTTTACTCGCGGAAAACTTGTGTTTGAAGAATTCGATTGCGCTGTAATAGCATCCGAAAAATAAAACTGTGCAGAGTACAATAGACATATAAATATAGTTTGGACAGAAACCATTTCTCCTCGACAAGAGAACCATACGACATTCCCATAGTTTGAGATTATTGGGAGTGAGAATGTAAAATTTAAATGGCGGACAACCAGAGAATAATGAAAACACAAAACACATTATACAGAGTTCCGTTCCTTTTCCGTCCTCTTCGTTTAGTTTGCTATACAAAATCGTAATAGGGGTATAATGGAATACTAATTTGGCAACGCCAGAAATATACACATTTTTACAAAAACATTTTTATCGTATTTCATCGAAAATCAAAGTAACGGATAGGAAATCTCCAAGAATTGTCCCGTTCTGGCATACTCTTGTAGTTGCCTCGTTGATTGGGCTTATATTCATTTATTCCACATTGAATATACTTTACGCTTTGTTAGACAGTTTTTATTTACTTTGGGGATGTTATAAGATGCTTTTACTTTCACCTTGGATTAATACAGTTTGTTGGTTTTTATGACTTTTTTGTTGTCAGTCATTTTTTAAAAGAATTATTTGTGGTAGAGATTTGTGTACTGTTAAGTGAACTCTATTTGTGTTTCGTGCTTTATTATTTGTATGGCCTTGTTTAGTAAAGTACGCTGCGTCGAACGGAGTTTAAAAAGTTTCAAAATTTTCCCTTGTGGTGTTTTTTTTACCGAGTCAGCGAAAAGAAACAGGCAGTCGAGCCGTGCTTCTATAGGACAAAGTACGGAAAAGCAGCAGCATCAGCGAAACAGCGCGATGCCTTTGAAGCGTCGTTTGTTTTTAATCACGTCAAGCTTGTAGTACATTTACATTCACATAGTTTATTACAGAGTACATTTTAAAAGTAGTGGTCTCAATATTTACACTAGATTTTAGCGTGTGCTCTCCTCTTTGTATACAATGCATATTTCACTTCACATTACAAAAAAGATGTATGCAGAAGGGAGTTAGAAGTCAGGTTTGCCTGCCAGCTTCCTTCCGTTATTTTGGAAGTGGACACATGTTTTGGCGTCTGCTCCATTACTCCTCCTGCTAAGAAACATTCATCTAGTAGATTTTTATTTTACATATTATCCTCCTCACACGTGAAGATTTAGTTAATACTGAGAATGAGAAAGGTCTTTAAAACATAACCTATAGATATGTAGTAGGTATGTAATAAAGAATAAAATAACGGCAACGGCACTACATTTCGTTCTTGTTGATATTGTATATGAGGAGTGTGTGGAACACGTACGACGTGCATACCCAGGCATACAAATGTTGCAATGGTTGTCGTTGTGTAACTTGTATTTTCCCCTGAGAGCTAAACCAAAACCAGGGAAGGCTTCCTGAAAACCGTCGTCACTCATTCTGCTTTGCCGTTCATCTCTGCTATACTGCAACATCTACATCACATTTACATCCTCTTTTCCTAGTCGGTACGAAATCCCGAAAATGGAAAAGGGACACGTATTGTGTGATGTGGTTTATATTGTGTGTTTTAAACGAGAAACGAAATGTTCTTTTTCTGTACCTTTTGTAGTCTGTCTTTATTTGTTATCCATGTTCTACTAGCGCTTTTTATTACTTGTAACTCAAAGCAACTTACGAGTAATGGAAACTAATACGCATTATTCATTGTTATCGTCTGAAATAATATTACGTCTGTGCAAAAATAAATCAGGAGTTGCCTTCGTAGAGCCATAGCCACTAGTTGAATGCTTGGAAGTATAACAAACGGAAAAATTAAGTGCGTCCCGGATTTTCTTGTTTTACATGCTACATAACTCGTTGGGTGTATTGGATTGGAAGTAGTCACGTATAAAAGTGATTTGGTCCATGAAGGAAATAGTCGAGTTGCCGAGAGTTGTCTATTTTATGTATTTGTGTGACAATACAATGGCAATAATGTATGAAGGACAACGATACTTACATATTTGGCAGTAGAGACATGTGAAGGTCGCCCAGTGGAGAAAGTCGAACGGCCATACGTAAGAAAACAAACCATTTTAGTTGCGGATAGCTGGAATAGTATTATCAAGGTTATTCTTCAGTGGTACAGAAGAAACTGGAAAAATCCAGCGATCCGAGTGAATTTTTTTTTACTGTTATAAAGCTGCTTAATGGCATAATGTACGAAAAGTACGGCGTCGACTGTTACTTTCGTAAGGATCTCGATTTTGAAATACTTCGCTGCCTTTGTGTTTCGCTGTTTCTGTACATTATTGCAAGAGCTGCCATCCTTAAAAGGTTGGATGATATTTTGGATGGAATAGAAAATAAGTAATACATGTCCAGTGAAGTGATTTTGTGTGGTAAAAACGTGTTAAATTTACATGAAACTGCAATTGCTAATTTTACAAGTGCTGAAGAAAATGACCGTGGTAACTAAATGACGACTTGTGAAAATGTGTGTTGTGCTATATAGGTAGTCGCCATTGCTACACGACCACAACATTTCTGGGAAATATGTGGGTAATTTCTTGTTCCCGTAGTTTTTCTAACAGTACTAATTGCTGATACACGGCAACTTTTTGGACGAAAGTGTGTGCGTGCTTTTCAGCAGCAGTATATCAGCATATATGGAAAATAATCCACATGATGCCCGCTCTTCCGGCTCATTGAAACGTAGTAACAGTTTCAAAAAGTTGCTTAAACTTCCCATATGGGGTAATAATTCAGCAGGTAAACTATTTTTACGAAATCATAATATCTTTTATTCATGTGTACTTTGTTACATTTACCGTCAGATGAGCGAATGCGGAGTTGAGTTAAGGATACAATCACGGAATGAAAACTAAGATTCAATATCTATTGGCATTTGTGATAGCTCAATTATTAATCAATTTCCCCCGACGGTATCATACAAAAACCTTTACAGCTGTCGACTGTCAATTTTTTCGTTTCAGCGTTTGCGTTGTCTACTCCAAAACCGCATCAAATCCCCAAATTTTTATTCCTAAAAATCATGCATTTGCTTAAGGAACTTCTAGGAAAATAATATTGCATATCAATCATCTATTTTGCATTTATCTAATTTTTCAATTTACTATACTATGAACTGTATGCGAATTATCGATCATGTCCAAAGCATTTTTACTGTGCTAACAATACACAGAAAAGTTTTCACAGCTTTATGTAATTGTTGTACGAAACTATTTCTCGCCTTATTTGTTAGATATAAATCATATAACTTTCCATAACTAAGATACTCGTAATATGCATGTCTACGTAGACACGATCCAAAATACTACATTGGAGACGCCAAAAGTTTTTGTCTTTTGGTCTCATAAACCGTAACCCTTTTATTTAAAGCAAACAGCAAAATCAATTCGTGTTTGTTTACGTTACATTTTTGTTGTGAATACTTGAACTGCGTTGGGTTATTACTGCCATTGCCAGTTGCCACATTGTCACCGCGTAAGTGTTACCAATACCATAGCATAGAAAACAAACGCATCAATGATTTTTAATGTATTGGAAATTCAATGGTCTTCTTATATCACGAAGTGAAGATAAACTTAGATGAAAATCTTACATATTGCAACGTAATCACAAGGTTTCACTCTTGTTTTACACTGTTACTCCGTTTTGTAATCGTATTATCTCTAATCTACCAACTACCTTGCCGCATTTGTATCACTTTATACCGAATAATATATTATAGATGGGATACATTCTTCCCATCAATTAAAGTATTTACATTGTTTTGTACAACTTTACATTCACTTTGAGAAGTCGTAATGGAATATCAGCTTCAGCTTCGTTCGGATAAACCTTCACTACTTCTGTTGCTGTCAGTATTTATGGGTTGCACTTCAAGAAGATGGGTAATAATAATAATAGTGCACGCGTCTTTTCATATTCACACGCAACCTGAAAAAAGGTTTGGGAACGTGAAAAGACGAAACAAGACAAGCAAGGATAGAACAACGAAATCAGCTTCAAATGTTTTGTAACCTTGTAATGGGTACCCAGACAATGAGCACAATATTCATTGCTTACGTTTAAAAATACTGTATACGATTACGATGCGTCATTCTTTTGAAAATGGGCAATACTTGTGTCAAATCTCTCGCACGGAACTTTTTTCCTCCTTTTTTCTAACCTGCCAAGTAGGGATGTTTGCAACATTTTATACTTGCATGCCTGGTACTTGGTACCTACCACTACTTACACGTATACCTAAGCGTCATTGGTTACGTGTACATGTGGACGTATTAACAAAATAGACTTAGGGAGCGACGAACAGCATGTAGAAAAGAGAATTTTCCACGCGGGGTATCCACATGCCCGAATTGTATCTGGTAACCTTTAAGGGATTGTAATTTGGGTTTCGCTTGTGGCCTTTTTAGTGAAGGAAGGGAGGACAAAAAATCGTGGAGTCAGCTTTCATCGAGGCTCTACGCTGTGTTCTGGCTAGTTGTTGAAACACAATGGAGAAGTTAAAGGTGTTTCTTTTGGAGAGATTATTATCGTGACCATGACGATCGTCATGTGGCCTAAGAGTCCAGAAAATATTCTTGGGAAGCTTTTCATCATATATATATATGCTGATAGTGATAACGTTAGTAGTTGCATCCTTCCTATTTTTTAACAGTGGACTCTTCTCAAGGCTTTAAAGCAAAGGGATAGATGGTGAATTGTAGGGAAGCGGATTTCTCACAGTTATGTATACGTTTTTGTTTTCGTGTGTTAGTATGTTGAGTATACCATATCCTCCCTCTTTGTAATATGTCATTCCCGGCATGACAGATAATATGTTATGTACGTAGTTACGTTTTATAATGGGTATAAAACAGAAATTTCTGTGTCCAGTAGCTACGAAATACGAAAGGGTGGACATGACTTTCAACCATTGTCAATAGGATGCATTGTCATCAGGAAGAAAACATTAAGATACGTCTGGCAGACGAACATACAATAAAGATAACTTTTTTTTAAAGTGTACTGTTGCTCAGAAGTAAAAGATCTTCAAACCGTGCATTTCCAGTTGAAACTTTAAGAAAGCATATGCCATTTTCATACTTTTATCAACCGACCAAAATTATTAATTTTTACGTGAAGGTGAAGGCACAACAAGGTTTGCTACTATTGCTACTACTTTTATATGATCATAAACATGCATGACTGCCTGGTTCAGTTTTCTTCTACAGATCTACAAAGAAAAGTACAAAAGGATGTTTTATCAATCGTTTAAATGGCCACAAGTTACTTCGTCTGAGTGTGCATGCTCACCTAAAAGTATAAATGATGGAACGCTATAAATGTAGTCCCCTACAAAAATAATCAGTAATTTTGAAGGTGTCAGTGTTATTATTGAAGAAATGTGGTTAATTTGTACCGTTACTGAAATGACCGAGAGACTAGCTATTTGGTTCACGCTTAAAATTTTTTAATCGGTACTACCGCTTGCATGTTCATAACATCAATAAAAACAAAAATACAGTTTCTGATGAGATTGCATACTTTAAAAAAACATGACAAGATGCACTAGCACGTAATGATGCATAGCTTGATGCCTTTTCGAGTTCAATCCAACGCTCTGTATGATGGATGATTATTAATGAAATAACAATAATAAAGAGAGGGCCTTTTCCCTTTTAGTGATATTACATCGTATACACTATATCAGTAGAGCGGGCACTTAATGTTTGTAAAGTATGTGTTAAAGCTGCGTTGCTATAGGGCAAGTTGGACCGATTTTTCCTGAAGAGATGGTAACTTGCAGTAAAAAACAGCTGCCCCTTTCGTTTTAGTGGACACAAAGAAATATAGTTAATGTATAACAAATGTTGAAATATGCCTGTTTTGTTTCGTATATCTGAGTGAGTCAGTACTCAGTACTGAGTACCAGTAACACACAACCACACAAGCTAGGCAGGGGATGTTTATGATTATAAGGCCTACATAATATTTACTTTCATGATATCTTTAGTGTAGACATCCGCCGTTTTCCATTTCAGTGATCATCATCAATGTTCAAATACATGTGCCTACTTACATTATATGTATATTCGTTCCTGTGAAAATCCATCTATCGCGGTCTCCTGTTCCTCTCCCAGAGAGCATATTTACGATATGTACTATGCACCTACCGACTACTTTTACAGTATATTAAATAAATATGAAGTCATGTACATACAACGTCATAATCATCATCATGTAGTGGTAATGTCTGCAGCAGCCGTTTAGTATTATGTTGGATTACGTTAACGTATTATTAAAATTTTCTTCATTTTGTTAGTTCATCATCGTCTTCGTAAATCCTCGAGTTAGAGGAGAGTGTGAGTTTTTTTGTGAAGAGGAATGAAACAACGACTTGGATTACAGACCAAATCGTAGCAACATGCAGGACTGTTGTTGGCTATATGCGCATACGAATAGATTAGCGGTTCCAGACACTACTATATTTAATAAAGGGAGGAAAATGTTTAGGAAATTAGAAGTGCAGCATGCAATGCACATAGTGTCTTCTGCTGTATCACCACTTAACCTTTTAAGCAACAAAAAATCAAAAGGATACATACGCATGATTTGAAAACACTTTTCGAGTCACCGTCTGGACCTTCATATCAACAAAATAGAAGTGGTAGATAGCAATAGTTGCGCCATGCACGCGCGAAGAAAAACAAATGCTTTGGACCAGCATATTAAGAGGAAAAGAAGAATTTTTCATTTTACAAAATAATGTCGTTTGGTTGTTGTGTTGTTAAAAAACAATTTCTTTTACTTTTGCGTTATGTATTGTTTGGTGACTTGAGCTTGCGCTAACCAAGTGTTGTATTTTTGTTCATACATCTAAGCACACATTAGATTTACTCGGTAAAATGGACAAAAAACTGACCATGCAACAAGTTTACATTTTAAATACGATTGCGATGTAGAATCGTGAGTGCTCTGGTTTTGTAGAAACACTTGCTGTTTGTTAATATTTGTATGATGATGTCATATATGTGGACTCAAGATATTTTTTGATAATTTTGTCTTTCCGCGTTCTGGTTATCCTGTAACATGAAAAGTACAAGAGGAGCATGTATGAGTATGGTGAGCGAGGACTTATTGTGATTGTGACTATTCTTCTTGTAACATTTGCCTACAGAATGCATTGTGCGCATGACAGAAATTGGATTTTTTTATAATTATTATTTATAACCCTTTGCTTAACCGACTTTGATAGATGAACATAAGTGTTAAAGAAAGTGTGTTGGAAGAAATGGAAGTCGTTTTATTGCCCATATAGTAACTTTGGTCACTTGTATCTTTCCAAATTACAAGAAAGTTGGCTATACTTTAGATAAATGATCAATCAGTGTGACTTTGAAAGGGCAACCAATTAAACTATCATCTTTTCGTTTGATGAAGTGAACTATTTGTCTGTTAATTGAGCTAATTTAGAAAAAATGATCGAACGTGAGAAGAGGGATACGTTGGCAACTCAAAAAGTTCAGTTAGTTGTTGACGTACCAAATTCTTTTAGTTATAAATAGGTTCTTTCTGACAGTTCTGTCACCACTGGCAAAAGATTCCATTTCTTAAACAAGACGTATTTTATGTGTTTCTTCTCAAAGATCTCTGTCCGAGACTTGGTGACTATAAAGGAAAAGGGAAGTGTAGTTGAAAAAGGAAACGACTAGCGTTCTCATTTAATAGAGCCCGAAGAGTCAGGAGGATAAACTGCAAAAGTTTTGTTTCTATGTTAAACTTTTGGTGTTTCTATTCGACGGAAATAAAGTTACAAAGTTTGTGCTGGTGTTTTATACTTCACTGCAAAGAAAACTGCAATTCTGTTTGTAGCGAGTGTTTTACTAGACTTCTAGTCCATATACAAAAGTACAAAAGTTTTTGCCTTAATAATTAATATAGATGTATGTATTCGCATTTCATGCGCTAAGGAAACTTCTGAGGATATTAGTAAGGAATTAAGCTGAAGCTTTGTTGCCCCACCTGGCATGTCGTGGTGACTAGACTTAATGTTTTGCGATTACAGCGTAGCGTTTTTCACCAGATTGCTTGCCTTTAACAGTTGACAGTTGCGCATTTCAGTGTGTGCATTCTGTAGTTTATAATATAATTACTTATACATATATGTAGTATATAGGAGATGAAAACTCAAGCTCCACTGGGGAAAAACGTAAACATAATAATACCACTCGGATGAAGAATTACCGTTTCTAAACGTGCAAAAAGAAAATCATTACAGTTTATCTAAAGTACATCTTTAAAACACACGAAGTTTGAGAACAGTGTACATTGCTTGGTAAGATTGTTGGTGGAGATGAAGCACTTGTCCGGAAGGTATAAAACTTGGAAAGTCTTCTTGTTTTGTGTTAAGTGCCTATGATAAATGATGCATTCAGAGAGATTCTGACAGAGAGTACTCAAGACTTGAATTCACATTCAAGATTTAGTTTCTAGATCGATAAAATGACACTACGGGATAGAAATTTTCGATTTTATAATTTACTATGTATCCGGTATAAATTTGAAGTTGTTCTGCATAATGAAAAAGATTAGCCATCTTTGGATTTGAGTGTCCGTGAAGTATTTGCTCGCTAACGTACAGTAATTCAGTAGGAATGCTGTTCTTAATATTTGCATTGTTAAAATCTAAAAAGCGTGTATCCGTTAGAAAGTTCAGAGTGTTTGGACCGACAATACCAAGCCATCCTGCGTGCTGTGTAGAAACGCACCTGTTGAGATATTAGTTTAACTAAAAGTATACAGTAGTTAATACTGTTGATCTTGGCATAATATGCATAAGATTATCATCGTTTCTGCAAAATCATTCCGCAAACATTTGGCATTTAATGGCACAATGAGTGCCTGCCTTATTAGTGTGCATATACCTATGTCGACCAAACAGATCTTTTTGTGTTAGGCATATTACATTAAAATGGAAAATCTAGGGGTTTAAAATATAAAAATGTCAGTACATAAAAATCGTGTTAGTTAGAACAGAGATGTATGTTATGCTTATTTTTTGTTTATATCTTGAGTCCCGTGATAATGACGTTAATACATGCCAATGGTTAATGCTACGGAGGAAATTATATAATTAGATACCAGAAATACAGTGATGCTGATGTAGATACACCCAGTTTATGATTATCTGACATGCAAAAATTTAACACCCGGGATTCGTAGTAATGCATTTTGTGAAACAAATGTTTTCATGTGGCATAGAAACGTGTTTTGTGTTGAACATAAATGAATTTTGCACATTTTGCTAGTTAGTTGTCCCTGTACTCCGCTGGTGTGTGAAAAGAAAATAGCTCAGTTTATTTTTCAAAAATTTTACGCTACTATGAAGTGGTAAATACGTATGTGCATACATATGTGATTGTGGCGGGCATTTTCGTGGTGCGTAAAATTTTACTCAAGATAATATCTAAAATTGCTACATCGCAGAATACACATACCTAATCTAATTTGTGAGGTTTTTTGGTTGGACAGTGTAATATGGTTTTTTACGTTGGTGAATTTGTTACTGTGCAGTCAAAGTCATGATCATGAATAAGGAGTATGAAAAAGTACCGACCGTGAGTTGGAGTCGGACTTCCCCTACGTCTACTTGTAAAGTATTACAAGCACAATATGAGTCATCATATCATCATTACCATTTTACCACGTAGTGGGTAGTTGGATTTTTTTTAACAAAAAACCTACCTGTTTGCGTTATGACGTGGTAGTGATTCCCTCTACGTTTTGCGTTTATTGTTTTTAAATACCGTATATTTTTTATTACCTGTAGTGTAGCAGTTTTATAGCTACGACACAGGTCTTGTCACTATTAGTAGATATTAGGTGGTAGATGGTCATGGACGGTTGAGTGATTTGTACCTGATTATTTTGTCGACATATACATATTTTACAGACATGTATTGGAGCGTTAAATGGACGAAGATTGATATAAGAATTGCTTTAGAAAATTTAATGTCAATTCAAAAGGTAATATGTTCTTTATTGACACCTCACCTACCATATAGGGGGTATTTTGACAAACATGATGACGGCACCATTGCATTACCGGCACGGGTAGCAGCATGAGTTTTACGGTTGAGAGCACTCGTACGTGCTTCTTAAATTTATGAACAAATGAGTAAGCAAGAACGACTTGTAATTTTAGTTCACCCAAAAGTAGGGGTCGTGGTGAATTCCCACCAGAGAATGTTCTTACTAAAGAAAATTTCCACCAACGTTAGTAATTGCTCCATGGTTCATTAGTTATTAAAACAACGCCTTTCACAATATAACAATATTTTAACATGAAATATAATATTTTTCATTAATTTTGTAAAATCTTCAGTAGGTTTTGTATTAGTATACACATCAAAATCATCTAATCTTAACTCTTAACATTTGACATTAGTCATTAGTTACAGTAACTAACCAGTTGTAGCTAATGAGCCAGCTTTAATTTTTTTCAGAATTGCAATCAACTTTAAATTTCTACGTAGCAATCAATCTCTATATAATTACTGTCTTGCAATTTCATAATAACACAACAATCGTAAATTTTTAGACACCTTTATAGTTGTTTTCTGATTTGTTATGAGACACTGTGTAAAGCC
>JAHZNE010001883.1:0-15909 GCA_027744055.1 Callyntrura sp. NNG-2020
TGAAATGATTTGAACTAAAATATTCTAGCTAACGCAGTTATAACTAAAAAATAATTATTCCTACAAAATTCTAGCTAGCGTCTTTATAGCTTGGATCTTTCTGGACTGGATCGGTAGGCCGGTCAATATGTAGTCATTGTTTTCTTTATTGTAATACTTTGTTTACTTTCAGTAATGAGGTGTTATTGTTTTTAATTGTAATTTATTACCCCTGCCAACACAACCACAATACCACACCAGGGAGAAGCACTCCGACCAGTAGCGTAGAAGTGAAGTATCACATAGTTTGAAAATCAGCCGAATCTATGCTAAATTCACCATAATGGATTCAATATCTTGCTCTTGCTACTTATTGCATTTGGCCAGAATGAGAATAGCGTGTTATTATTTGAAAAACAGTTAATATTGTATGCTGAAAACTGTTATAACATTAAAAGATGACAATATTGCTATGACAGAGTATCAAATTAGAATTGTGCGAATCTCTGAAGCTTAATATTTATGTTTTTAAGGTGTATATCCCTATAATAATTTTAAAATGTGAGAGAGTAACTTGTATTTACGAGTATCAGTCTGGAAAATTGGGATAAATATATCCTCAGTGGGTATATCTATGTTATGAGTAAAATTAAATCAAATTTAGAAATATCCTACATTTTAGTTCCATGTCTACAGTTGTACATTACACGTGGCATATTAAAATTAGAATAAAGCATTTTATGCACATTAATATATAAATAAATCAATAAACTACTGATAATGAACTAAATTACTTTTACTACGCGGAGAATTCTGCGACATTTCCAATGTTGTGTTATTTTAGATGTAGTATATTACATTATCAATTAAAACTATTAAAATCATAAAATGGCTATTTACCACAATCGTGTTCCAGGTGAACAGTTGACGTTTACTGGCAATTTTTTAGTTAACGCGTCATTTATTGTTATTTCATTGCGATGTTGTTATACCTAACATTAATAATTCTGCTTCGCTTTACTTCACAGCTTGCCAATTACAATTACGTTAAGGCATAATAGTAATCTTCAAGAAATTTAATCAGCTTGGCTGTGGGATATAAAAATTACAATTTTACAAAATCACATAATTACAATTTTTCCCCATGAATTGCTTATGAGACGTCTTAAAGTAACCTTGGCGAACCCTACAACTTGTAAAATTGTAAGCTACAATTTTTATGCCCGATGGCTTGGTGTCTAACCAAACCTAGATAAATATATCCTCCGAGTACAAATGTATTCCAGTTCCCCAGACTGGCTATACCCAATTCGCCCGGGATAGATGGGGCGACAGTGTAATACATGTTGACGATATTATGTAACCTGACCGCAAAATAGAATCCTGACAAAAGGAAATGCTACGTACAGTATTTATTTTGCTACCGTATCATTCCCCATTTCACTTTTTTCTCAATACATGGCCACTGGCAACAAGGACGGATTCTTAAAAATCAAAATTTGGTTTGTTGTTTGTAAAGAATTAAGAAAAACGTCGCCGAACAAGTAACCATAATAAAAACAACCATCGTCATAAACTGAAGCAGCGTTTGTCGTCGTCGTCGTCGCACTCTCAGCATCAAAAGAGCCAGATAGTGCGGATTTTCGAGTAGACTGCTCTCCTAATACAGCTTATTCGATCCTTGCTGGTGCTGCTGCTGTGGTCTTGATGAAAACAAGCAGAAATCTAAAACATGACGCTCCTTTCCCTTTCCTACTCAGTAGCGCTTTGTCTGTCCACTGGAACGGATCTCACGTACCCGCACGCAAGGCTTCATGCGTCTTTTTTTGTACCGGCTTCTGTGTTATCTCAACTTTTCTGTGCATGTCATCAGTGTGGAGTGCCATGGTGAAGATTTTCTCTTACAAATCCCCTGTAGTACGAATTTCATGTCAAAAGTAGTAGTGGTGTGAGGGAGGGTAGTAGTGATTCTTATCTGAATTAATTTTTCTGGAAAAGGAATGTTTAGTGTGTTGGATTCCACATTCCAAAGTGCTTGATTTTTCGCAAGATTCGCACGAATTCCAATGTCATGTTGTTCGTCTAGACAGGAGAACACCATTTTACACCGCTGTTCTTGGATACTCTTCGGGGCATCGTGGGATGTTTAACCCGAGTAGCCATTATCGAACTGCTTTTTTTGTTTGTGGGGATTTCGGGGCCACGCATGGGGCCCCTATCAACGCTGGGATACAGTAGTAGTGTTATTAACGCAAAGTGGTCAGAAATGACACCAGGGAAGGTGGTAAAATTATAAAAAACTGAAGAGCCAAAAAGTTTTTCTCTCGCGAAGTATAAGTGGAAAAGTTTTG
Source organism: Callyntrura sp. NNG-2020 (assembly GCA_027744055.1). Classification (NCBI taxonomy): domain Eukaryota; kingdom Metazoa; phylum Arthropoda; class Collembola; order Entomobryomorpha; family Paronellidae; genus Callyntrura; species Callyntrura sp. NNG-2020. Next base: position 2,331 of record JAHZNE010001883.1, read on the forward strand.
ATCAAATTTTTTCTCTCGTTCGCCATCGTCGGTTCTTTCGATAGATTGCTGCTGCTTGCAAACCTGAAATGGTTTAGTTTAAGTGAAGCTGTTAAAAATGTGCAAAGTGGCTCAGTATGGAAAAGTGCCATTGGAAAAAACTTGATTTGAAAGCGAATGTAGCTATTACTACAGTGGGAGAAGGAAGAGCATCAACGCACAAAAAACTCAAGTACTACTGCTGTTTACAACTCAAATTACAAGTTTGAATGTGTATTACTATGAATCATGGTGCTCTATCGTTCACTGTATCATCATCATCCTCATCATCACCAACAGCACCAGACGCGACAACATCATCAACAACAGTTTTCCAGGTACGCATTTAAATTGCTGTCATCTGTATGTCATAGAGAATTGTTTTAGATTAGTTGGAAAACAGTTTTTTTTATCTTCCTTCCCGGTTGTCCTGTCCCTTTAGGTTTAGACTATAGCGGCGCCAAAAAATTTCCCCTTGAAACAAAATTGGTCGAATGGACTCAAAATTCATTTTAAGACAAAAATAAAAAATCCAAAAAGTCGTTTTTTCGACTCCAACCACTTTTTGATAGAGGAAAAAATCTAAAAAATCTTTGTTAGTGTTTCCCGTATTGGTCCAATATTTAACCCGTTGACGTGATATGGTGGAGGGGATTTCGAAAAGTCATTTTTGTAACACTTTCTAAACTGACGAGTCCATCACCTGAACAATTAAAATTTAAAATTGTGATTGTCATCATCGCAGCAGTGTAATTGCTTGGTTTTTTTGTATAGAACAATTTTCTAGGTGGTGTCAACTTTTAATCAACGTTTTTCATTCAAACTTTTACTTCTTCATCCAATAATGCAATGGTTAATGAAAATGAGCTTTTTTTAGAGCAAGCACGTGTAGCGTGTTTGATTACAATTATTCTCTTTTGTATAAATGAACCTAATAAGTTAACAGGAGGCTCTAGAACAGCACTTTGTTAGGAGCGAGAAATAGTAATTTGATACTGAATTTAAAAATGAAAGTTCTCGTGTTCTCCGGAAGGAAAAATGATGGATTGTTGTGGGAAAATGAAGTGACATTTTCATGTTTTCGCCCATTTTCTGTGTTTGCACAGTTTTTGAACCTTGCCTAGTTGCTTCGTTCTCCTACAAAAAAATACAGGAGTGGAAATTCTTCTGGAAACCCGTGTAACTCCCAATTTCTGCATTGCCCACCTCCAAAACTTTGCCAAATATCCTTACCTGAAAACCCGTAAAACTTTCTGCACTCCTCGTGTTTCTTCTGAAGAGAAGAACAGCGTCGCGTCGCGTGTTGGCAACGCTGACAAGGGCAGTCAGTTGACAGGGAAATAGCGAGATAAATGTTTTGCAATATTTTCGCGGAAACAATACGTTTTTATAACAATTTTATTGGCAACCTAAAAACGTAATAGTCATGTAGAGACACACTGCACACACATTCTTTTTCCATGACGACGTACATACTAATAAATAATAATGATAGCACCGCTCATAAACATCTGCAACGGGTTATCCCCTTGATGTTTTTATTTTGCCATCATCATAAAGATCTACCATAAAACAGACGAAAGCTCTGTTCCACGACGTTGTTGCTGTCCATGCATATGGGCCACATTTTCTCTGGCAGTAAAGTTGACATTCGTCGGCGACGAAATCTTTTACTTTATTTCTGTATCGCCTATATACCGCAGGTCTTTAAACGTCGCCTTTTTTTAAAAGAACAAATCGACACGTTATGAAAAATGGGCTGTAATTTTTATTTCATTCCTTGTAATGCTCGCGATCTCTATCAAGGAGAAGTTTTCTTCAAGTTAACTGAAGGAACGTCATTTACGGCAAAACATGAATCTGCTGACAACGTTCTTTTTCCCCTCGTCCATGCCACATGCGTCCACGCAAAATAGCAAACGAGTAAACAACATGGAAGTATTAAGATTATTTTTGGGGATATTTTTGTATGTACTTGGGTGTATGTGTGTCTACAACTAAAAATTAAACCCAGCAAAAACGAGCGGAATGCTGCTCGCACATCGCTAACTGGCGAAGCGTTTTATTTTAACCGTCGCTGCAAAATTATGTGTTACATGCCTTGTCCTGTCACCTTGTACTTCACCAACATTTCCTCGGTTGGTCCCACCCCCACCCTTTTATAAGAGCGATAGCTCATGCTTCGGTCCTCTTCTCTTCGACAATTTAAGCATCGTCCGACGGGGCGGACGGACGGACAACATTGGTTCAATAAGTGGCTTTACTCCGGAATAATGAGTGCGTGTTACAAAAATGAAACTCGTGTGTATATATTTTTAGCGCCTAATAAAAGTCCAAATGTATTTTTCTCCATTAATTTGAGATTAACTGGTAGCAGCTTAGAGAGTTGGCAGAGTGGTAGAGGAGAAAAGCGAAACTGCGAAACGATACAGATTCCAGCAAAAAGTTCTAAATTATATCACATATAGTACTTCTTCAATCTTCCAAGTTTCTAAACAGAAGGAGGACCTACAGAGTTCTGTCATCGCCTAACAAAGGGCCAAGGCCAAGGGTCCTTTACAACAGGGAAGGCGATGCCGTTACAATTTTTAAATGACGGTTTTACTTGTTCAAACAATCTCTTCTCAAATAGACAATGGGAGCTGCACAGAAATTCCGCTTGCTTGATAAAATTGCTATTGTTTCGTAAGGAGCCTTGCCTCGCCTGGGGAACTACCCCACTGCTTAAAAACATTTATGTGATGCTTTTCTCTGTTCTCGGAGCGCCCGTTCTTCAACTACATAATATTTAAGGTTAATTTCCTTGGCTGTGCTGTGGTAATTTTTGCAAGACGCCAAAAATAAAACTATAATGCATATTGGTGGCGTCGCTTGTGCAGTAGCCGAATCGAGTGCAACGATAATAGAAAAGGTCAGATTATGAAGGAAAGCATGAGTCATGATAATGCCCTGTCTATATGATTATCACTACGAGTTTTTGTATTATCACCCGGACTATTAGCAAGATGGGTAAAGGAAATATGAAAGGGATAAAAGCAAGACTTATTGTTTTGCCATCATGGCGTGATGATGTTGAATGTGTGACGGAATGCAAAAAACTGCAAGAATGAAATAAGAGCGAAGAATGCGCTGTCACGCAATGCTATTCGGAGAAAAATGGAAAAGGTCCGTGTGACATTTCATTTTTATGCGAGAATGCATAGACGCACACAAGCTGTTGTGGAAAAAAATGAGGACAGTGCAATTTGACCCCCGCCTACGGCTTTACACGCCACAAGGATATTTTTAAAATGGAATGCAATAATTTTGTGTGTGTTTTCTTTCAGAGTCCTCATTACTTTCATCTTTTTCCCGACAATACTATACCTGGCGGTGATCCCGATATCAGAAGCGGCTTCCCCCCCGGGAGGTACTAATGTCACCTTCACGTCTCCCCTGGAAGGAGGAAGTATCCGGGGTCCTCCGAACAGTAATAGTCGGGGGGAGGTTGTTCGCGTCAGAAATAAACGGGATGGTTCCTGGTCCGAATGGTCTAGTTGGAGCCCCTGCTCGAGAACATGTGGTGGAGGAATCCGCACCCAAACCAGACAGTGTCAGTTGAGGTTAGTGCCCCCTGTGAGAAATATTTTGCATTTTCTTGAAACAAAATCCCCTCATCGTGGCTCAATTAGGAGAGAGGGGCAGAATGTAGGCTAATAATTAGCAACAAGAAACCAGTGTTGATTACGGCTTTTCTTGAGTCTACATAAGTATACGTTCTCTCTGGGATGGCGTTGAGAGAGAGGATACTCGTAAGGAATTTGGGATTGTAAAATAATAAGTGTAAAATGGGTATGCAAATGGGCATAAATGCTGAGACGTATCAGCATGCAATAGAAACCACATTTTTACTCTAAAAAAATATCAAATGCAATTTTATCATTGTCCGTGTGACTGCAGCCCTGTCGTGGTCTCCTTTTTTTAATCCACTTTTTACTTCTCACGAAACAGGCAGTAGGGAATATTTGAAAATTTATTATTAGAGTGGATATTTTTATGTTTTTATGCATGATGCTGCAAGCAGTTTGCTAGACATACATTTTTTTTTACTGTACATAAATATTTGGAGGTTTAGGGGCATAATCACACACGTTTTGTGACTACTTGTGTTGTTTCATATGTGCATATAATTTGTGCTGGTTGTTAGTTTTATCCAACTATTTTTATGAGCATAAATGTCTAAATACTTTACGGATTTTAACCATCTAAAAATATTCCCTTTATTTATTACAAACGTAAAATGCAATAAAGTTTGGCTGAATGCTTGCCAGTGTGCTACAATCGCAGCAGTGGCTGTTTGTTACCACATGTGTGTATACAATGTTACCACAAACTGCAACTATAAGGTGATAGGGAAATGCAATAAAGATTTTGGTTCTTTGCACGAGCACTATCAAACGCCACGATTCAGTCATCATTCCCAAATCCCAGTCTGGATTAAGGATACTAAACCAATTTTGATTGTCTCCGTTGTCTCCTATTGTCTACTGGTGACAATAAACCACAATGCAAAAGAAATGCTGATATTGATATTCGCTTTATTCACAGACGGTGGAATCACTACGTGCAATATAGCGCTAGTGACGTTATAAACATGTACTGCTTTTCGGCTATATCACCTCATTAAGAATCATCCCTTGAGCATTTTACACAATTATGTTAACAGTCAGAGTCGTACAAGTTATAATAATCTTTATTATAACAAACAAATGCATCTTGACTGTTACGTTCGCTAGGTTTCAAAAGAACACAAAAATTTCCTAAATTACCGCCTAAAACAGTAGTAGTGGACATGTACAACTGGAAATCCCGCACCAAAAAACGCAATCAACAAAATGGCAAGGAAGAGGGAAAGAAACCCGACTGAAAATGTCAGGTTAAATGCATTATCTTCCGTCTCGAGGCATGATTTCCAGAGAAAGAGAGAAGCAGCAGCGGTAGACGGGCAGGCAATGAGGCAAAAAAGAAAAACGAGACGGCATGTTTTCTAGGATGGTAGCAACTACATATAACAACTTAGCAACCCAATAGATATTTTATTCAGGAGATTAAAAGCGAGTGCAGAGCAGCAACAACAGCGGGAGAGAAGCGCACACAACACACGGCGGCAGAGTTACAAGTGGTTCCGGCGAAGGAAATGTGTGCGTTGGGTATAGTTTCATTGAGAAGATGAGAGGGCCACACTACATATTATAAGACAAGGAGAGAGAAGCGAGAGATGCTTTAAATTTTGGAAGAAGAATTCTCTGCTGTGTCGGTGATTAGAACGGAGGACGTGGAAAAATAAGTGGAAGAAAACCGCAGAATTGTCCTCCCTTCCAGTTTTCTTTCTCTCCCTTTTAATGTCAGTCTTGGAAAAATGACAAAGAAGCTGAAAGTCATAGAGCCACACGTCGTCGTCTCCAAAAAATGTGGAGAGTGGTTGTGTGCACTACTGCAACTGCATACAACACACACACACGAGATGTTTGAGTCTGTTATGGAGGAACGAGCTCCTCTCGTCCGTAATAAACATACAAGTTGTAACAGACACTTATTTTTATTCTGATGAAATAAATGAAGCGAAAAGTGATATTAGCATTACACATTCGTGTGTCGCATACCTAGTCAGATGATAGGGAAAATGAAAGAAAGGCAGTAAACACGACAACGACGACGACGTAGGATGAGAGAAAATGTCATGTAATCTTGTCATGCGTGCCGCACCGCGTGTCGATACACACAAACTTAATACTGGTATGGTGATAAAATGGTAGCGAAATATGGGGGGTTTTCGCTGGGGAAGCAAGGCAGACACGTTGGGAAGGAGGTGGAAGGAGAAGGAAAAAATTGGGATGTTGCAATGTCATGTTATCATAAGGTATTTTATTGGTGAGGCTGAGGCTGTTGTTGGATAAAAGGAATGAAAGAGAGAGAGAGGGAGGGCAAGAGAGATTAGAGGTTCGTAAGGAAATTGATTTTTTATCGTGTGTGCGTCTGTGTATGCCTGGGTTGGGTAAAAAAAGACAGGCAAGACAAACGTAGTTGATTATGGATATTGTTTTGTAGAAAGACGAAATATTTATCGTCATCATCGTCATCATCCTTCTCCGCGTTGAGCAAGTCCTCGTCAGAAAGAGATATTTTTGGAGGAAGTGGGGATCGGCAGCAAGAGCAGCAGCCGCCGCCAGACGCGATCCTGTTATCACGGTACGAGTCAAGAAACGTGTCAAGTCGAAACTGCGAGGGCCATGCAACTCGACATCATTTGTGTAACACGCAGGTAAACAGGGGCAAAGATGAAGCGTTCGTTTAATTAAAGAGAGCTTGCGAGCTCATTACTTTTTCTTCTTAATGGATGGGAAATTTGCCAAAATTGAAGGAAAGTTGGAAATTGCTTTGCGTAGCGTTTTAAGAGGATTTTTGTTTTGTTTCGAAGAGGAATTTGACTCGAGGAGAGAGAGAGAATGAGAATGGTGCGAGGCGGTTTTTTTATGCGCACTGCGCTATGTGGTGTAGAAAATAACGGGTTGTTATTTTTGGTACAGGATTGTTCTGTGGACACGATTGACTTTCGAGAGAGTCAGTGCAAAGCTTTCGACAATCGACCATTTATGGGCAAGGTGTATCAGTGGGAGTCGTTTATTGACGAGAGGAGCCCGTGTTCTCTAACGTGTCGCGCGAAAGGTTACAGGTTCTTTGCCACCCTGAATAAGAGTGTTGTTGACGGGACGTCTTGCATCAAGCCGACACAGCTGGATCTTCATGTTTGCATTGCTGGCAGTTGCACGGTAATTTTTAGAAGTCATTCTCTGTCATTTAGATTGTAGTGAGTAGCGAAAAGGAGGATGAGTTGGCGCATTTTTGCGAAATTCACGGGGAAAAGAGGAAGACCACCAAAGATTTTTTTCTCTCTTTATTCTTTTCGGGTGTTTTGATGAATCAATGGGAATAGTCAATTGGATGTGATGGCATTGCGGGGTCCACCCGACGACTGGATATATGCGGGATTTGCGGGGGAGACAACTCTACTTGTAGGGTGGTGTCCGGCATTTTTACGCGGCCTCAGTTGAGCCTGGGCTACAATGTGGTGGCGAGTATACCCAAGGGGGCTTGTAAGTTGAACATTTCGGAAATCCGCAGCTCTGCAAATACGTTGGCGTTGAGGAGGCAGGATGGCACCTTCATTTTCAATGGGGACTATCGGCGACCCAGTTGGCCGGGAGTGTACGACGGGGCGGGAACGAAATTTCAGTATAATCGGGGGGTTAGTGGGGATGGGAGTGATGTTAGTAGTAAAATGACACCGGAGACGATATCCAGCGCGGGGCCGCTTCGAGAGGCGGTGGATTTAATGGTCCTTTATCAACAGCCGAACCCGGGAATAAAATATGAGTATATTTTGCCGTTGGGAGACAATCCGATTATACCGCCGGCACCAACTGTGCTACAGGATAGTGCGGGGGGAAGATTAGCAATGGCGGCTACTTCGAGGCCAGGGAGTTTTGTAAGTGGGCCACAACAACTGGTGAAAAGCTTGAAGGATTCTCCCTCGCAGCCACGTCAGCATCATCATCACAGTCATCCTGGAAGAAGAAGGGAAAGTCATCATGGTCTGGATAGTAAGCGGGACTCTAGTGTGGCGGCGGCGGAACGGGCAGCTGTCGGTGCGGGTGATGCCGGTTTTGGGGGTCCGCCACCGGGGAAGAAATTTTACTGGAAAATTACGGGCTACACAAATTGTTCGGAAGTGTGTGGGGGAGGGACGCAGCGAAGCATAATTCGATGCGTGAGAACCCCGCAAGATAATCCTGTGAGTGATCGGAGGTGTCTTCCAGAATCCGAAAAGCCTCCGAGCCAGACCATCCGTTGTAACCTGAAGCCGTGTCCAGCTGAGTGGATTGTGGGGGAGTGGTCCAACTGTAGTGTGGAGACTTGTGGGAGTGGCTACAAGACGAGAAGTGTTCATTGTGAACAGAAAATCAGTGCCACTTTAAAAATGAAAGTGATGGAGGGTGCTTGTTTGCAGCAGAAGCCGGAAGCTCGGGCAGGTTGTCAGTTGCGGAGGTGTTATCACTGGACCGCGGGGGAGTGGGGCGATTGCAGCGCCAAATGTGGGAACGGCGTGCGACAACGCATTGTTATCTGTGTCAACTCCAAAACGGGGGAAAAGTTACCCGGGGAAGAATGTGAGAGAGAGGGGGCCCTAAACGGGGAAACGAAGCGACCAGCGGAGATCAAAGCTTGTAACATGGGGCCATGTGACATGGGTTCCGACTGGTTTACGAGTGAATGGGGTAAAGACTGTTCCCAGCGGTGCGGAGGCGGAATTCAGACACGACACGTGGTATGCTCGGGAGTAAAACAGAAAAAGTGGTGGGATAGTAAAGAGGAGCAAACTTCCAAGGAACTCGAAAGTAACATTATCGGCCAGGATGACGACGAAAATTCGAGTAAAGGTGTCGTCAAAAGTGGGGAAGTGGACGAAGTTGACGCCTATTGTGACGAGGAAAGAAGACCGGAAGAGGAGAGAGAGTGTTTCAGTGACAGAATGTGTGGGGAGGCGACTTGGTTCACGGGGCCATGGGGACAGTGCTCCGTTTACTGTGGCAGCAAAGGGCTCCGAACGCGACAGCTGCTGTGCGTGATTTTCAGCCGGGGAAAATTCAAAGCTGTGTCGGAATCTCTATGTAGTGCAGACCTCAAGCCGGTGGACCGGGAATCCTGTGACAGTCACAAGAAATGTGGGTCTAGATGGTTTACCACCGAATGGAGTGAGGTAAGCCATGTCATTTTTTTAAATCAAAAGTCGACATTTCTTAGAAATGGGGCAATGCCAGCCAGCGTATGACACAAGGCGAGATAAAAAGTGAACCGGTATTGTTTCATTTAAAAATGTGTATGCACAGTGTTCCGCTATTTGTGGCGGTGGCGTCCAAAAGCGGAGTGTAAGCTGTCGTGCCTCCAACTGGACCTTGACATCCACTCTCTGCACGGACAAGGACAGACCGGTGGAGCGACGCTCTTGCAATGAACACAAGTGCAGTACCATCACAACCCCCGCCACAACAACCAGCACCACCGGAAGAACCTCTTTGAGTAAACAGAGCGGTGGTGGGGAGGGCGGCGAAGGTCTTAACTCGGACAAAAGGGAAATGTTAAAAGACAAACCTCTTAGCGAGCGACAGAAAAAGGATGGGGGTGGGACTTTGTTGGAAATGGTGGCGGCAGCGGCAACCACCACCACCTCATCTACGTCGTCTGTTAGAAGAATGAGTAGCGGTAACAGTAGTACAAACAGTAGGAGTAACACTAGCAGTAGTAACGCTAACACTTACAATCCACACTTGGTAACCCCTGCCTCTAATTATAGCATTAACAGTAGCCCCAGTAATTATGGTAATAGTAGTAGTAGTAAGAGTAGTAGCAGGGGTGGGCGATCTTCTCCGTCGTTGCCGTCCCCAGCTTCAGACAACCACTCTAGTAACCAACAGCAACAGTATCAACACACCAGTGATTTGCCTGAAGACATCGACGGTAAGGATGGCGCATTCCACACACAAAAAATGGAAATCTTCCCTTTGAATGCGAATTGGTATTAATTTTTCCGATGTTTTTTTTCAATTTATTTTTTTGCAGAGCCCGAGTGTTTCGACCAGTACAGAAATTGTGCGTTGGTAGTGCAAGCCCGTCTGTGTCGCTACAAGTATTATCGATCGGTATGCTGCAACTCCTGTGCAGACTCTCCCTAGAGAGAGAGAAAAAACCCTTGGTAGCTTTATACTCGTACTTGTGTAAGTATGTGTGTTTTTGCACAATTTTTTTTGTAAATTTATTGTTTTGTTTTAAGTCATTTTATTTTACTATCATCACTAAAAGTAAGGCTTATTTTTTCATTACGTTACATAATTATTGTCGCCGTGATCCTCACACTATAAGAATAGAATTAAATTACATGTGGTGCAAAATCGTACATGCAATATTACTCGTAATCACTTTTATAGCATATATTAAACTTGTCAGCATAATTCACTTAATGAGTGTATAATGAATATATTATATTGTACGGGTATACTTTTATATGCCATGTGATGGGCTTACTACTACTAAATATGAATAAAAAGCCTTTTACAAACGGCCTAGTATTAATATTTCCCTCAGAGATGTGTGTATGTGAGGTGTGCCCAACCCTGCTTCCACTAGGCAAGGAATGTATCACTCACTGTACTGCGGTAGAAAGTTGTGCCGAGGGGAATCTTTTTATATAAAAACTTGGTTCGAAATTGTAGTTCGTAGTTTTAAATGCCCCAAAATTCTAAAAAAAAATAATATGTGAACTGATATCTAGTGCTATAATTGTCAGTGATCGTATTTATGGCCCGCATGGAACGGACGAGTTTAAGTATCTTATCCACACAGTAATAATATAGAGCCGTATATGAGAAAGAAAAAGTCACGACTAGTGATCAAAATATGAAATAGAATAGCTTACGCATTTACATTTACATATTGAGTAGTTTCCGCGTGCAAATTAAGGCAAATTGAATTCTTAACGCGAGAATAGTAATAAATGACAATTAAATGTACAGTTCATGCGTTCAATCATTTTAACCGTCTATATATGTACTGGGGATAGACCAGCAATTGGGTGGATACTTAATCTGTTTAAACCAAGGAGGTTTCAACGTATATTAAGGTGCATAGCAAGATAAATTTTACTTTAAAAGGAAGAAGAAGGAGCTTTCGTGAGAATGTAAGGTTGACTTAAAATCTGTTTGGGTCGGAAGACAACGGATTGGGTATCCACACATTTGTCGGCCTGGCCCAAGTAGTACTCCAAGGAGCTACACGCTTTATAATTTATGTGCTAAGGTTATCGAATTTTTATATTCGCTGACGTGGTCGTGACGCTTGCCTATAAACACATCCATGATCCGCATTGCCCCACTTGGGAAGGGAGATCGCTGATAAAATGAGAATTTAAAAAGTGAAAGAAATTTTATTTCAATTTAGCATCTTTGCTAACTCCCTATATAACATATATGGGCAATTTACTTTATTCGGGAAGGGTTACTTAGATTAAAATAATAACACAGCGTAATTAACTAGATAAAATCACTTAAAATGCAGTATTTTTCCATATCAGTTTGGAATTTCCTTTTTTGCTGCCACTAAGTGGCGACTACACAGAAAAATTACCATTCACACACGTCGCCTGATTCCTTGTTGCCGTTACCATGGTAGCACGTTAAGAACGTCACAAATCACCGTTTCATTGCCTCATTTCTGTCTTCCTACTAACCCAAATTCCGTATTATTTTCCCCTGTTACATGTAATCACTCACCATTTCTCATTAACAAAATATTGTATGCTACTTTAATTCTTGCGGCAACATAACTGTTCAAGGTCGACCCCTCCACGTGTCCCACCTTCCCCTGTAAAATGTATACAAGAGGTCACTGACTTTTACTTTCAGGAGTGAAGGACCTCTTCTTTTTATGAAGTTTCTTTACAGTCGACCTTGAAAAGTTATTTTATGTCAAAACTCACATAGCCCCATGCACACACAGCTTCTTCCCAACTCACGCTGAACACCCCACGTAGCGCGTATATGTATAACCGGTGCGGTATATAAAGTGTACATCCTATTTCCCCCCGAAAAATCAATCCTAGAAAAACGACAAGAAATGACATTTAAGCTATGTAGCAATAGTGCACTAATTTAATTGTTACACCAACATATTTATATCTAGAGGGAGTTTGAGTAATATAACGATCATTATTGTATAACGTCGATCCTACTATAGTTGATAGTACCCTTGTCCACTTCTACTACTACACCCACTTTCTATAGTCTGGTTAAGGGGTAGTAGTACCAAAAAAATAAAATGGCTATCATCTAGACAAGTTCGAATGTTAATTTCTCGACTACTTCTAAACCGTTTAAAAACAGTCGAGGATTAAACTTGGAAGTGTTGCATCCTCCGACAAATTTCCGTTAAAAATTTCCGTTTAGCCGTAGTTTGTTGGAGAATGCACCCCCATCAAAGTTTGACCTCTGTGCTGTTTCTCAGCGTTTAAAATAGTCGGCAAAGTCGCAATCTCAATATGTCGCTTATACATAATATGTGTGTAGGTAGTGTGTATTTACGTTGGTAAACGTCACACTAAACTTCCAATGTTTGTCTACTTATCGCCTACTATCTACTACACGCTATAAAAAAAGAAGCAAAAAAGAGAAAAGGACAAGAAGAAGGCAAGTTGGGGAGATGAAGGTTATATGGAAAAGTTAATAGACATTTTGTAATGCACTCTTGTGTAAACAACATTTCTGGAGAAATAAAAGAACTGATGAGTGAGAGAGAAGCATGTTTTATGCGTAACTTTGTTGGGAGCTTTGTTGAGTAGAAAACAAAGTTTGCATTGAATGCAGAGAAACTTGGTCGTTTCCTTGATTTATCATAAAGGAATGATGATGCATTTTGTAGTAACACCAAACAAATTAAATTTTCAACTTGATTTTTTTTTCTTCTTCTTTTGATGATTTTATTCACATTCTGATTCTGCATTGATATTTTTTTTTCGGGAAGATTATTATCTCTTGGCAAGAATGGGCATGTAGGTATATAGTAATGGTGGGGCGGTGTATAACGATGAATGGACCAAATTCGCAAGATACACATAAAATCTTGATCTTGTCACGACAGCGGTCGGCGATAGTCAACTGGATTCCTCACAATTTCTGTGGGCTAGCAACAGTAGCAAAAAAGCATCATACATCATGGGTGCATGAAGACCACATTTTACAGAATTGACATTCAAGCGTCTCTATTTCTTTACGGGACGACAAGACGCAGGCATCTAAATCTAGCGAGCTACCATGAAAGGTGAGGATGACGAAGAAGAAGATGGGATCAGAAGGAGTAAGTTCACAGGGGAGCACTTCCGTTGTAAAGTTTACAATAGGCTTAATTTGGTCATAGTCCAAAATATAAATACATAATATATAACAAGTGACTGCGTCGTGTATTTTATTGTGTGTAGCCCTAGTGGAAATAATATACTATGTAGAATTAGAATTTATTCGGTCTTACAAGTAGCAAGTCAGTGTGTTTGTATCATCACACAGGGTCAACTCAAACATCACATGTTATCTGACTGAATTCCGTATTTGGCAAGCGTAAGTGCATTTTCATAATTTAGATAAGAAGTGTACTACTGTTAGTATTGTGAAAACAGTTGTGCGCATTTCTTATCTTTAATGACAGACCCACACTGGTGGACCCATCAATGAAACGTTCCCCCAGGGGTACAAAATAATTACATATTTTTTTCAAATTTGCAATGTTGGCTGGTGTTCCAATAAGTTCAAAGTAAAAATCTATCATCATCATCATTAAGCTTGCAATAAATATTTAAAAACATATTTTGTACGTTCGTTCTAACGAGCTCATGTTTATAATGTGGATGTATCATGATATTATAAGAATTTTGGAAGGAACATATTTTTTTCTATTTCACATATTTTGGGGTTTAAGCACA